>WOXC01007243.1:0-64368 GCA_011680675.1 Gymnobelideus leadbeateri | reverse complement strand
ATCATTTTCCAAGTCTTCTGATCCCTTAATGTATAAGCTGCTAAAAATCTTGTGTTTCCATAAAATAGTGTTTCCATAAACCTTGAATGCTTCTTTCTGACTGTTTGCAATATTTGCTCACTGAACTTGGAACTAGGGAATTTGGCTAAAATATCCCTAGGAGTTTTCCTTTTGGCTTCTCTTTCATGAGGTGATTTGAAGGTTCTTTTAATTTTTATTTTATCCTCTGGTTTTAGGATATCAGAACAATTTCCTTGATAATTTCCTGAAAGATGCTGGCTAGATTTTCTTTTGGATCATGGTTTTCAGGTAGTCCATTAATTTTTTAAATGATCATTCTTGAATCTGTTTTCCAGGTTAGCTATTTTTCCATTGAGATTTTACTTGTCTTCTATTTATTCCTTGTTTTTTTGTTTCATAATTTCTTGATTTCTCATAAAGTCATTAATTTACATTTGCTCCATTCTAATTTAAAAAAAATATTATCTTCAATGAATTTCTGAACCTCCTTTTCCATTTGGCCAGCATTGCTTTTTAAGACATTTTTCTCAACATTAGCTCTTTTTTGACCTATTTTGTCATTTGGGTTATTCTATTTTTAAGGTGTTATTTGCTTCAGTATTTTCCAGTGTCTCCTTTAGCAAGTTGTTGTATAGTATTTTCATGACTTTTTTTTTACCATTAATCTCATTATTGTTCTGAATTTTCCATCTAGTTCTCTTTCTTGACTTTTAAAATCCTTTTTGAGTTATTCTATGGCCTGAGAAAAGTTCATATTTTTTTCCTGTGGTCTTTGGTTGTTAGAGCTTTGATTTTGTTGTCTTCTGAACGTATGTTTTGATCCTCTTTGTCACCAAAACAAGATTCTATAGTCTGAGTTTTACCTGGTATTTACTCATTTTTCCAGCTAATTATTTGACATTTTAATTCTTTATTAAGGTAGCACTCTGCTTCCAGTTTGGAAGGTGTACTGTCTCAAGCTTCAGAGGTTTTGTGCAGCTGTTTTCAAAGAGACTTCTAGATATCTGTAAATTATCAGTTCTTCCAAGGTGGTATGATCAAAGAAGAGGTGCTTACTCCTCTCCTGGCTTGAGCTCTGTCCTGTGAGTAACCACAAGCAAACTTTTCTGCATCTGAGCCATGGGAAAGATTCCCTCTCCACCACTGCCACAAGCTTCACCATGCCTTCACACTTCCTCATCCCAGTACCTCCACCCAGGAACTCAATCCACATACAAGAATAGGCAGAGTTTGAGAATCCTGCCTCAGCACTTCCAAAGAGATTTCTCTAATACCTCTCTAATCCGTTGCTCAATCTCTTGATCACCTGTGGGCCAAGAGTCTCAGAAGAAGCTGCTGTCACTGCTGACACCCCTGAACTGGGGCCAGACTGCATTCCTCTCTTATCCAGGTCTACCAGATCTTTTCTACTGATCTTCTATGTTGTCTTTGACATTTATGAATTGAAAAGTCTGGGAAGCACCATAGATGCCACATAGTCAATCCCCTGAGACCTGTTCCAGGTTTGATGGGCCTGGTCTATGCTGGCACATTTTGTACTTGCCTGTGTTCTTCTCTCAGACTGGTGCAACAGACCTTTCCTGTCCACACTCCAGGTTGTCTTTTCCTGGAAATTTGTTTCACTCTGTTATTTTGTGGGTTCTGCTTCTCTAGAATTTGTTTAGAGTCCCTCACAAACTTTTATTGCACACCATAATATTATCATTATTCACATTATATATATATATATATATATATATGAAAAAACTGAAGTAGAAGTTCTGACTAACTCGTGTTAATGTCACTAGTCAGTGGTCTATTACTGTTGACCAAAAGCCAATGGTCTTTTCATTATAATTCACTACCTCCTTCTAGCACCATAAAATTCATTTAGAATAAATAACTATTGATTAGAGAAATGCAAATCAAAACAACTCTGAGTTACCACATCTCTTCAGTCAGATTGGCTAAGATGACAAAACAGGAAAATGACAAATGCTGGAGAGGATGTGGGCAAATTGGAACACTAATGCATTGCTGGTGGAGTTGTGAACTTATCCAGCCATTCTGTAGAGCAATCTGGAATTATGCCCAAAGGGCTATAAATAGTTTAATACCCTTCGACCCAGCAATACTACTTCTAGGGTTATATCCCAAAGAGATCAAGTAAGAGGGAGGAAGACCCATATGTACAAAAATATTTATAGCAGCTCTTTTCATGGTTGCAAACAATTGGAAATTAAAGGACTGCCCATCAATTGGGGAGTGTCTAAACAAGTTGTGGTATGTGAGTGTAATGGGATATTATTGTGCTATAAGAAATGAGGAGGAGGTGGTTTTCGTATTTACCTGGAGAAGCTTATACAAACTGATGCTGAGTGAGAAGAGTGGGACCAGGAGACTTTTGTATACAATCACAGACACAACATATGTGTGATGACCAACTATGACAGACTGGACTCTTCTCAGCAATGCAGTGATTTAAGTCAATCCCAAAAGACTTATGAAGGAGAGAGATGACTACATCCAGAGAAATAACTAGAAAGATCTGTGCTTGAATTCTGATGGAAGCAAACTAATTGACCTTTTTCTTTTCATTGTTTGGTTTTATTTCTTCTTTACCATTTTTCATCCAACCTGGAATAATATTCCTTTGTACTTGACTAATATCTAATATGAAAATATTTGCAGATCCTATACTGGACTATATGCTGTCATGGGTGGTGGGGGAAAGGAAGGAAAGGAAATTTGAAAATCAAGGAACTATGGAATTGAATCTTATTAACTAAAATAAACAAATAAATTAAAAAAATCATTTAGAGTATATAGCAATTCAATTGAAATTTTATAGTTTTTATTTGGGGCTAACTCTTATGGCTTTCTTTTGGTTCTAATATTAACCAACACCTTATAAGTGTAGTTGAAGAAAAATAGTACTTTATATTTTATTATTTGTAGTGAATTTATAAAAGGTTGGGATAACAAGAGAATGAGGCTCATTAGTATTCTATGGATATCCTCATAAAATCAGGAAAATTCGAGAAAGGAACACCAGATAGGTAAACCAACTTCAGTGAAATTATCACAGGTAATGAAGAATAGACCTCCATGATGATTATCTATAGGCAGCATATGAACTGTATAGTGGAAAGTTATACCTATATAAATAATATCAATTATCCAAATGAATATTTAAGTATATGTAATATTGTAATATAATTTTAGTATGCTAAAATTTCAAATCCTCTCCATCCTAACAAACACTTTCCTTTAAAAGACAACTCTATATCCTTATCACTTTCTTCTATCTCTTCATTGCTAAGTATCTAGACAGAGCTATCTATTTTCTGTCCTCATTCCTGTCTACTCCCTCCCCCATCCTCTCTTTTTTTTTTAATATTCAACATCTTTGATGTTTTGGCAACATTTTTCATTGCTGGACACCCACTTTCATAACTATATTTCTTCCAGATTCTCCTGTAGCCTTTTATAGGTTATTTTCCATCTCTCAATCTTTTAGTATGATTGCCACCCCAAGCTTATGGCCTTGGTTTTCTATCTCTAAACTATCTCTATCGAATCTAATCTGTGCACACATAAATTTATTTGTCTAAGTCTAACTAACTTCTTGAATTTCTCATGGTTCTTTAACATAATAAAATGGGGTTGATGGAATTTCAAACTTCAAATGCACAAAGCTGAACTAACTTTTTTTTCTTTTTAAATAGTACCTTTCTGCCAACTTCTCTCTTTCTCTTGATAGTTCTTGCCTACACCATTTTAGTTGTTCCAAATCCAATATCCCTGTGTTTAGTCTCTCCCTCTCTCCATCCTTCACTGAGCTATTACAATAAACATCACAAAGCATAGACCTAAAGCTATCAAAGTCCTGTCCAAAATTCCATTAAAGGAACATTAAGGATACTTTTGCATTTCCTTATTGAAAATAACTTGCCATATAACATCCCTTTAGGCTGAGATTTAAGGGTATTCACAATTTTCTTCCTACTTTATCAGTGTCCATTCAGGTTACTACTCTTTAGTCACTTTATTTTCCAGACAATCTCAGTGTCAAATTGGGCTTGTGTTGGTAGAACACTTATAGGTTAAAAAAATATATATTTTGCGTAACAGTACCAAATTTTTTGCAGAGGTAGGCATTTAACAAGAATTTTCTTTGCTCTAAAAAGCTAGCCCTCTATCCATGACATTATATTGTTTCTCCTTTGAAGATAACAGATGGTTAATAAAATTTTGCTAAGTAAAATTGTCAAAAAGAAAATACAGATAATTCAAATGAAGGAATCTGTCATGAATTACAAAGATATATTCCCATTTCAATTCACTGTCTTAGAGAAAATATAGATAAGATTCAACAATAGTCTTTCAAATATTTGCTTTCAGTATAATCTTATTTTGAGGTGAAAGTTAATTACTTAAAAGAATATTTCTTTCCTCCCCTTACTCTTAGCCAATGAAATCCCTCAGCTAATAATTTGCTTATAATAATGTTTGTTTTAAAATTAATAATAAGTTTAAATAAATTTATTATCTTAATTTCTTTAAGGTTGAGTTACAGATTCTCTCCCTACCTGCTGTCTCTCTACCACCCATTGAGAAAGCAAGCAATATAATATTAATCATGCATGTGAAATCATGCAAAAGAAATTCCTTTGTTAACAATATTAAAAAAAAGAGAGAAACTGAAAATGATATTTCAATTTACACTAAGAGTTTTTCATTTCTCTCTCTAATGATTTGTGAGGCTTTTGGAATTGTCATAACTCTTTGTTTTTGTCACAACACATCATATTGAACTTCATTGCAATATTACTTATTATTTGGTTCAAAGGACTCTTGCTCACTTTTTGTCAGTTCATATAAGTCTTCCCATCCTTCCTCCCCCAAATAATCCAACTTCCTTATCATTTCTTATACCCCAATATTACTCCAACACAAGCATATAACATAACTTTTTCAGTCATTCCACAATTAGTGTCTTCTCAATTTATAACTCTTTGCCACCACTAAAAGAACTATTATGAATATTTTCTTTTTACTGATTTTTTCCTTTTTTCTTTTCAAAGCTTCAACAGGAGAATATATGAAATTTAAAGGCCAAGGGAAGCACCATCTAATCACTCTATTTGAAAATAGGTAATAAGAGTGGTCTTCATTTTAAAATTAAATGGAACAACTCACAATATTAAAGCAACAATAATAAAATTCACTACTCTATAATAATGCACTTTAGTTGTTCTGATCTTTAGGCAATGGACCTTTATTTTTCACCAGTGTTTTGTCTCATGCATGGAAGCAAATGTTTTACCACTTTTGAACAAAATAAATAAATTATTGTGATCATGATTGCTACAATTTGCTGAATAACATTTTATTTGTACTTAATGACTAAAGTTAGGGTGACTATTTTAATATAATCAGAAACATAATGTTTTAAAGAATACAGTGTAGAATAAGGCAATTTTATTATTGAAATGTTTTCATGGGGATAAGATGACACAGATCAATGTTCTCTTACTATAGAAGACAGTCATAAAATATGTTATTCCTTTTCAAAATATACAGTAATTTGAGAAAAGAAGGAAGAAGAAGAAGAAGAAGAAGAAGAAGAAGAAGAAGAAGAAGAAGAAGAAGGAGGAGGAGGAGGAGGAGGAGGAGGAGGAGGAGGAGGAGGAGGAGGAGGAGGAGGAGGAGAAGAAGAAAAAGGAGGAAGAGGAGGAGGAGGAAGAGAAGGAAGAGGAGGAGAAGGAGGAGAAGAAGGAGGAGAAGGGGAAAGAGAAGGAGGAAAAGGAGAAGAAGAATCAGGAAGAGGAAAAGGAGGATGAGTAGGAGGAAGAAAATAAGAAGATGTGTGTTCTCATTTTAATTCAACATTCCTTGATCTGAAGCATTCATTTTGCTTCACTTTAAGTTTTTAACTCAGGGAAGTTTTCCTTTAAAATGTGTTGGTAAAAATTCTAATGCTTTCTGCATACAATTCTCCTCCTGAATTAGCTTGTTAGAAAGAGCACTCACACATCTCTCTGTATTTCTTCTTGTTTATCTGTCTTTGAGTTTCTCTGTCTCTCTGTCTTATTTCTGTGTCTGTGTCTGTATTCTGTCTCTCTGTTTTGGTGTCCATTTGTCTCTCTCTCATGTCCTTTGTTTCACTGTGTCTCTCTCTCATTTAATGTTCAGGCCTGTCTGTTAACAATTCAAATATAGTTAAATACAATGGTGTGTCTGATCAATTGTACATTAGAAACATATTGAAGAATATATGTGGAAAGAATCCAGAAATCTAAGATTTATAAAAGAAAACAGTCTTGTTCAGTGCTATAGTTCCCTCTTTTGAATACCAGGAATTTTAAAATACAGTGAAAGAAAACTTGACAAGGCTGAGTTTAAATATTCACTGTCTCTTTGGATGACTTTGTTCAAGGCTTCTTTTCAAAGAGACAAAGTGAATCAAAGTTGTTACAAATCCTTACAAAAATTCAGCAAGCGAAACTGCTACATTGAAACTAAAAGACTTCTGAAGATTCAGTGGTATGTCAAAATTTCATGAAATGATTTTTTTAAATATTTTCATTCATTATTGCATAGAGGTGGCAAAATGCAAAGAATCAAATAACTTTAATTTTTTTTTTACATATCTTCCTTATAAAGTACAAAGATAGACATTGGTGATAATCTAGATATAGGCACAACTAAATAAAAAGTTAAATGAATATATTCTAAAGTTCACATTTTTGATCATTTCCCTTTTCCTCAGAATTTTTTGAGAATTCTTGGGATTTGAGATTTCTTGAGTAGTCTTTTCCATCATATTTATCATTTGACAAATAGCATTTTTAATTCAAAATGTTTTATTAGATAGTCTTCTATTTCAGAATAAGTTAATACTTTTTAAGGGACATGAAGGAAATGGTGGGAAGTATTTCAGACAATAACATTGGAATAATCACAAAATCTGAGAAATTAAAACATAATATCAGCTAACCAGTTTTTATTACCTTTGCAAGCATTTTAGTCTTTCTGGTATACTACTTCATATTTGTTGGCAATAATCACATTAATTATTAGAGGAATAGGAATTGGCATTGTATTTTTATTGTTATAGTGATCTCTCTGGTAAGGAAATTCTGCTAATCCAGATGAACACTTTCGCTGTAGTTCATATTTTTTAGAGATTTGTCTACATAGGTATTGAGTCATAAAACCAGTATCTATAAGGGAAAAGACTTCAACCAGATCTTCCTAGTCTTGAAGCTATCCACTAAGTAATGCTACCTTTCACTTTAATTATTTATATTAATAAGGCTAATATTCATATAGTTCCCAACATAACTGGAATATTACATATATATAGATGAAAACAGTGTCCTATAATGGTAGACATCTGCCAAAAATAAACAAATATGTATGTTTATAATTGAATAACACTATGTCTTGCTTTTTAAAATGCTACTTATTTTTCATATTTAAGCAATTATAGAAAAAAAAAGTATATTGACCAATTCCTCTTAACTTTCTGAATATTAATCACCATTAATCACAGTAAATATCTTGTGGAAGTATAAAGAATAAAAAGATCCCTGGTTTACTTACAAATTTAAAAATTTAAGACATTGCAGTATACATTAAATATTCCCATTACTTCAATAACAGTAGAGAAGTTCCAATAGATGAGTCAACAGAGACCAGTCGTTGGGAAAAAAAAATCACTTTATTTTGACTATTCCTTTGAGTCCTCCATTTCTCCTCTTCCACCTCCTTTCTTAAGTTGCATCTCCTTCCCAATGTCATGGTCTGCTTTGAGAACAAAGGACAAATAACAACAGTAAGAGTTCTCTATTGTCAAATAAATATATTGAGGTTATGCCTGATAAATGTTATTTTATTTTTCAAATAAGGGCCAAAACTTTATGTCTTATGAGTCTAGTTCAGTAGACTTCAGAAGGCTTCTTCAAATGCCCAATATAAAATAAGGAGAAGTAGCAAGGATTTGGGGCATTGAAAAGTATAAATATTAAAATTACATTTAAAAATCAGAAAGAGGATAAGGAGGTATTAATATATCCTATGACTAGTGAAAATCAAGAACAGAAAAAGAAAAGAAAAGAAAGGAAAACCGTGCTTCATGAGAGTATTTATTTATATATTTATTAACTGATTTACCAGCCTACCTCCCTTTCTTCCAAAAGGCTTCACATAGAAAAAATGAAAAAAAAAAACCCTCACATTTCTCTTTGTTACAACATAAGAATGAGAAAGCACAAACATCTCATTAATATTTCTGCCCAGTCTCTTAAAATTATATTATTTTGAGTGGTTTAGCATAGAAGTTAATATGACCAACAGCAGCAGCTTTATTCTCTACTTATGTCATCAACATCTTTACATATGTCTGCATTGTTGTCTACTCAATTTTCTCAGGCAGTCTGGGAATGGCATTTTCTATGAATGACTCAAAATAGAGCATTACTAGCATTTTCTACTAGGAGCTTATAATGTAAGAGGGAACAAGGCCAAATGTTTGCAGCCATAGTCTAAGATTAAAGATAGGATATATTTTGACCTCTACTGTATTATTTACTTATTCTTGCAGGCTACATTTCCCATATCCCTTGTTTTCTATTTGAACCTTCTATAACACAGGAGGGCAAGTGCTGCATTGTTTTGTTTTATTTGTTATTGCTTTTCATACCCTGACAGACCCTGACATCTTGTGAAGAAAGGGAGATGGAACCACCACTCCTTTCAAGGACTAATTTTATTCCCCCTCATTTTTGGCTTAGCATGGGAAATCAGGAGACAACAGACCAAAAGGCAAATATTTCCCCACTACTGACTGAACTTGTTTTTTTTCTGTTTTTTTTTTTTTTCAATTTGAAATCATGGCAATTTTTCATCAGCAATGGTCTGATGATGAATTTAAGTGCTTATTATGTTTCAGGTACTGAAAATTCAGCTACAATAACTAATCAACTCTCAGTAAGGGAAATCACTAATATTTGTGCATACATATGAGTGTATATGTGGATATGTGTATCTATTTATCTATTTATGTATCTCTGACTCACGCCAAAGTTTGCACTCTGGCTATCTAAAAAAGAGGACAATAGAAGAGGGGAATGGAGGCAGTGCCCATATTGCTAAAGAATGTGATATTTTCCTTTATTGAAAATTCAAGGGGCGGCTAGGTGGCACAGTGAATAGAGCGCCGGCCCTGGAATCAGAAGGACCTGAGTTCGAAGCCGGCCTCTGACACTTAATCCACACAAACAAACAAACAAAAAAAAAACCTAGCCGTGTAACCTTGGGCAAGTTACTTAACCCCAATTGCCCTAAAGGGGCTGCTAGATGGCGCAGTGAGTAAGAGCGCCCGGCCTCGGAGTTTGGATGACCCGAGATCAGATCTGGCCTCAGAAAATGAGCACCCACAAACAAATAATGACTAGCCGTGTAACCTTGAGCAAGTTACTTAACCCCAATTGCTTAAAAAAAAAGAAAAAAAGAAAATTCAAGTCTGTATTAAGTTCAGAACTGGGAGGGTTGGGGTGGGCAAGGATTAGAGCTCTCTCTCTCTCTCTCTCTCTCTCTCTCTCTCTCTCTCTCTATATATATATATATATATATATATATATACATATATACATATATGTATATATGTGTATATATATATATACACATATATATAAATTTCTTTGGAATATGGAAGAGAATGAGATTTGGAGGATGTGAGCAAAGTAACAGCAGATGGAAGACTGTTTCTTAGAGACTTACTTTAATACTTGTGGAGGCTGGAATTTGATATTTTCCCTGGTAAATTTTGGTTTATTAAGAGAACTAAACAAAGATTGAAAGGACTATGTGACTTTCTTCTAGGGATCTTCATCACTACAAAGATTTTTAAAAACTATTACTGGTATATAAAACACCCTTTTCTTTCCCGCCACCAGTTAAAATCCCATGATGGTTTAGTTTCTTCTTGAGCTGATGAGGAGCATGGTTTATAGTGTTTTTAGTGACTTAGCCCCACTTTTTAGGCGGCCAGTCCAAGCCTAGGTTGAATAACTGTTATGTGAAAATTGAGTACATCTAAACTATAGAAAAATAAATACAATATAGATAATCCCAAGGTGGTTAGATAGAGGGGGAAGGCATGAATCTTTGGGGGATGAGGAAAAACAGAGAATTAATGAAGAAGGAGCACTTAAGGTGTAATGCACAAAATAAATGTATTCAGCAATACAGGGATTAAGAGAATATGTGTTCCAGACATGGGTATAATCAATATAAAGTTGTGGAGATGAGAGATGCAATGCCACGTGAAGGAAACAAAAAGTTCAGTTTTGATGAACTATACAATACAGGGAGTGGAGTTTTAAAAGATTAGAAAAGTAGTTTCAGATCAAGTTTTGAAGGACTACAAAAATCATACAAAGGAATTTATATTTTATGCTTGAGGAAGTAGGATTCGATTAAGTAGTGTAGTAAAATGGCCAGACCTGAGTTTTAGCTTAGAAAGAATGAACACAAGTGGAGAAATCTGAGACAGAGAAACCAATTAGAAAATATTACAGTAAGGAGAAATGACGTCTAAATTAAGGTGATGGCTTAAAGAGGTGTATTGACAGTCATATGGCAGTTTGAAAGGGAATGGATTTGAAGGAAAAGATACTAAGTTCAGCTTTGGACAAGTTGATTTTGGGATTTCTCTGGACCATTTAGCTTGAAATGTTCAAAGAAATTTGACTGATATAGGACAGAATGTCAAGGTAGAGACTGAGACTGGATATATAGATTTGGGAGTTATATACATAGAACTGATTAATGAAGTTGGTATTAGCAGATTAAACTTTCCTTAGGCATTTTAGAAAAAAGGGAAGAGAAATCAGGGAAGAGAATTGGGGCACACTGATAATCAAGGTGTGGTATATATGATGATCTAACTAAGGATATTGAAGAATAGTCAGATGAACAAATCAGTAAATTCTGGAGAAAATATTGTTAACTGGAGGAAAGAGTGTCAAATGCTCTCAGAGAATTCAATAAGGATGTAGATTGGTGAAAAAATATCATTGGATTTGGAAATTGAGAGATTCTTTCAAACTATAAAAGAAACGTTTCACTTGATGGGTGAAATCACAAACCAGATGACCAAAGGCTTGAGGAGTGAGTGAAGTGAGAGAATATGGAGTCAACAAAAATAGAGATTTTTATTTATAAATTTTGCTGAGAATGGAAGGTGATTTTTGAGATGCTCTGAAGGAGTGGTAGGTTAGGGTCCAGTAACAGTTTGGGTTTTTTTTTTTTTTTGCTTTCAGTTTTTATTTTTGGTTTCACTTATTTTCATTTTGTTTGTTAGTTTTGCTTATGTGATTTTCAAAATGTGGGAGACAGTCTGCTTGAAGGCAGTTGGAAAAAAAAAGTCATTAGCTAAAGAGAAAATGAAGCTCAGAAGGTGTCAGGTATAATTGAATGTATAAGATATTGGAGAAGATGGAAGTCGATGGCATCAAGGGCCCATGTATCAGGACTAACTGGCAAAAAGAAGGGTTGTCACATTATTAGAGGATGAATAGGAGAGACAAGTAAACTTATAGAGAATGTCTCCATTTTTCTCTGTTAAATAAGGACAAACTTCTCAGATGAGAGGCTAGAGGATGTAGGAGTTTCAAGAGAGAAAAGAATGAAATACTTTTATAGGAGTGAAAAGGAATTAAGCAGGTAGAAATAAATAGATTACTCTGCTTTAATGAATGCTCTGTTGAAATTAAATAATAAATTTATAGTGGACCAGTAAACATAATTTTGTACCATTCTCAATTTCCATCTTTTATCAAATGAATAGGAGCAGATGAAATTATTTGAGGGGAGTATTCCAGGTTAGGTTGAGTAAGGGATAAAAGACAACAAATAGCAAATGCTACAAAGAAAAAAAAGGATTTAAGGGTACTAGTCAAGGTAGAATTGCATTACTTAATTATAGATTTGAGACTCCTTAGGTAGGAAATTAACATCAGAACAATGGTAATGGTCTTTTAATATACTAAGGATTTCGTGAATTAAAGTTTGTGAAGAGAGTGATGAATACTATCAGTAGTGGAGCAGAGAGAAGATAGAATGATAGGAAGTTATGTCCAAATAAACAAATAATTAAAGGAGTGTAATTTGTTTTTAAATTAAGGAAGAAGAGTATTTTACATAATATTGATATTCCTTATACATGTGATTGAAGTAGAATAAAAGAATAGGTCATGGACTTTCACAAAATAATAAAATTAAGAAATTAAAATGTTTGAGGCAGCATCAACATGACTGTTGAATTGTTATTGTTGTTCAGTCATGTCAGACTCTCTGTGACCCCATGCACCATACAGTCTAGAGTGTTAGTGTGGTAAAGATAATGAAGTGGTTTGTTATTTCCTTCTCTAATAGATTAAGGAAAACTGAATTTAACAGACTTGTCTAAGGTAATATAGCTAACAAATGTTTCAATTCAGATTTGAAACCTCAGGTATTCCTTACTTCAGGCCCAATGCTTTGTCCATTGAGCCTGCTAGCTGTCTTTTGAATATTGAACTATTTTTTTTCTCAAATAAGGGAACCAGTTGGAGAGAAGAACTAAAAGGGGACCAGTAATTTACAAGCAACAAGGTATATTTTGTGGTGAAAATAATAATAAACTTCAAAGGAGTAGAAGTTGCTGAAAGATGGTGGAATCAGGAGATCATATATGTGTCAGTGAAATGAAAGGCATAGTCTATCTCCATCTTGAATGCCAGCATTGGATAGAGACTCAAATTACAGCTAGAAAATTGCCTTCAGAGTAGATCTCCCAAAGGGGGGCGGGTCTCACTGAGAGTAAATACATGCAGAAGAAGGAGAAGAGGTAAGGAGTGAAGTTTGTACATAATGGTGTACTGAAAACGGCAGAGGTATCTGAAACAGGTGAACAGATTTGTGTTGTGACAGATGGGGTAGGGTTGAGAAGAATAGGAAGTGGGAGTTGCATAGAATTTACTTTTAGATAGCAGGTGATTCTCTAATATAGGACAGGAAAAGTAAAAAGTAGTGGTGGAGTGCTAGCCATATGGTTTGTAGTAGGTCAGTGGGAGTCTTTATAGGGTGCTTTTGTGGAGGAAAGGTCCAATGTCTTATTTGTTTCACATATTTTTCCAGGTGTGGGAGGGGAATACATGTGACTTAAATCACATATAATCATATGAATACTCTATAAATTATTTTACTTTTGTAAAGTAAATCCTTTCTGTTCTACTATTCCTGGGATTATATAAAATATTATTGCTATACTGTACTGAAACTCTGAATCATAAAAGTCTAATTATCCATTATTATCAAGTGATTTTTCTACAAAATCACTTACTACATAATTTTTCAATAAAATCTATAATTTTTTCTATAAAATCATTTACTATATAATTTTTCTGTAAAATCATTTCCAAAATAGATCACATTTCCTGATTACATTATTGGATAATATCAAAAGTATTTTAAAATTATGTTGAGGACCTAAAAAACATTTATTATAATATCATATTTATGAGTGTATGTTTATAATTCAGTCTCCCTGCAAACTATATTTTAAACTCTGTTAGAAAGGAGATGCAGTCTTGTGGATACTAATATTTTTCTAGCAACCAACAGAAAACAAGGCACATAGTAATAACTGCTGTCCTCTCAGATTATTTTCTATTTTTCAGAATTCTTCTATTTCATCCTCTGGTTTTCTTGCTTGTTTTTATAACAATAAAATACCCTAAAATATTTGGAACTGCAAAGGTTATTTTGTCCAAATGATAGGTGAATAAGAATACCAGTCTAAATGAGATGACAAGTGGTCATGCTGCTTCTGTTTGAAGACTTGCCTATAATGAGTAATCCATTAGGTCCCTGAGACAGCCTCATTTTCTGTTAGAGAGCTTTACATGGTACAAATTTCACAAACACCTCCACACTGCATAT
Organism: Gymnobelideus leadbeateri; assembly: GCA_011680675.1. NCBI lineage: Eukaryota > Metazoa > Chordata > Mammalia > Diprotodontia > Petauridae > Gymnobelideus > Gymnobelideus leadbeateri. The sequence continues at coordinate 50,373 of WOXC01007243.1, read as the reverse complement.
TGAGCTAAAATTATGTTGGTTGTTGTTGTTGTTGTTGTTTTTTTCTACAATGCCCACCCATTGGTTCCAGTTCTGGCTCTTCAGGATAAGTAGAACAATCTAGTCTTTTTTGCTATAGGCTGCCACAAAATACATAAAGGCTGTTATTATAGTCCACATCCCATATACCGCAAATCAATGTGTTCCCAATGCTTATAAACAGAAGATTTATTTCACACACAATCATAAATCACTAGCTGCAGATTAAGGCCTGAGGATATCTCTATGCTAGATGAGTTACTTTAAGACTTTGGGCTGTATTTTGTATATTTGTGATCATTTCAGTTCAAATCTTGATATGATGAATATTATTGCAAATTTCACTTCCTGTGAAATGAAATTCCAGAGTAAAGATATAATGGGCAATGTTGGTAATGGTTTCAAATGAATCCCAAATGGCAAATCTAAGACATCATTTTTGTTTTGTTATTTTTTTATTAGCACTTGGAAATATAGAGCAAGGATAATCTTTTGAAATATATTTTCATACCTGTCTCTTGTTTTCTGCTGAACATTATAAACTGATATTTTTAGAAAATGACAAAAGAATGATGATATTTTTAAAACAGTGGAAGCCTGAAGCAAACATTTTATATAAAAATAAGTGAGACAACTTGATATAAGAATTAATGTGTGTATATACACATATATGTGTATATGATCTATGTAAATTTTCATCTATTTATTTGGATAACATGGTGAAATAAACAGGAGGAGGGAGAGGAGGAGGAAGAGAAGACACCATAAGGAAATGAAAGAGACAAGTAGAAGAGAGGTGAGAAGAAAAAGAGAAAAGAAGAGAGAAAGAAAAATTTTGTTTTGTTTTGTTTTGGACAATGGCTTTTTAAAAATTTTTCGGTCTTTATCAATATGTTTGTTTACATTTAGTTTACAAGATTCAGTTGTACAATTCCTTGAGTGTCAAATTTTCATTCCCTCCCTCCCCTCCACCCCCATGGTGGCATACAATAAATTATAGGAACTGCAAATACTTTCACATTAGATGTTAGGTTATAAAGAAGGATTATATCAGATGCAATGAACAATAGGGAAGGGTAAACAAACAAACAAAAAAAAAAACAGGAGAAAAAGAAAAAGAGCAGGTAGTGTGATTCAATCTGCATTCAAACTCAGTACTTTCTCTTGATGTAGACATCTCTCTCCATCATGAGTCATTTGGGGTTGAATTATAACACTGCACTGCTGAGAAGATTCCAGTCTATCAAAGCCAGTCATGACCCATATGTTGTGTCTGTAATTGTTCACACATTTCTCCTGGTTATACTCTTCTCACTCAGCATCAGTTTGTATAAGCCAGGTAAATATGAAGTCCATCTGCACCTCATTTCTTATAGCACAGTTGTATTCCATTACATGCATATAACACAGCTTGCACAGCCATCCCCCAATTGATGGGAACCCCCTTAATTTCCAATTCTTTGCCTCCTCAAAAAGAGCTACTATAAGTATTTTTGTACATATGGGGATTTCTACCCCTTCTATGATCTCTTTGGGATACAACCGTAGAAATGGTAATGCTGGGTCAAAGGGTATGAAATTATTTATAAACCTTTAGGCATAGTTCCAGATTGCTCTCCAGAATGGTTGGATCAGTTCACAACTCCATCAGTAATACATTAGTCTTCCAATTTTCCCACATCCTCTCCAGCATTTGTCATTTTCCTGTTTTGTCATTTTAGCCAAACTAACTGGTGAGATGTGGTACGACAGAGTTGTTTTGATTTGTATTTCTCTAATCAATAGTGATTTAGAGCATTTTTTTCATATACTTATAGATATCTTTAATTTCTTCCACTGAAAACTACGTGTTCATATCCTTTGATCATTTATCAATTGGGGAATGACTTTTATTCTCATAGATTTGACTCAATTCTCTGTATATTTTAGAAATGAGTCCTTTATCAGAGACATAGGTTGTAAAAATTATTTGCCAATTTCCCACCTCCCTCTTAATCGTGGTTACATTGTCTTTGTTTGTACAGAAGCTTTTTAATTTACTGTAATCAAAATTATCCATTTTACATTTTATAATAGTCTATAATTCTTGTTTTGTCATAAAATCTTTCCTTCTCCAAAAATCTAAGAAGTAAACTATTCCTTGCTTTCTGAGATTGTTTACAGTATAAACCTGTGTACCTAGATCATACACCCATTTAGAGTTCATTTTGGTAAATGGTGTTAGGTAATGGACTATGCTCAGAGTCTAACATAATATATTGCAGAGTTTCCAGCAGTTTTTGTCAAATAGTGAGTTCTTATACAAAAACTGGGCTCTTTGGGCTTATCAAACTATAGATTACTATAGTCATTGACTGCAGAGCCTCATTGGTCCAATCTATTGCATTGATCCACTATTTTATTCCTCTGCCAGTACCAAGTAGTTTTTATGACTGCTGCTTTATAATACAGATTAAAATATGGTATAGCTAGTCCACCTTCCCTAGCATTTCTTTTCATTAATTCTCTTGATATTCTGGACCATTTGTTCTTCCAAATGAATTTTGTTACTATACTTTCTAGCTCTATAATGTATTTTTTTTTTTTGCAAATTGATTTTTATGGCAATAAATATATAATTTAATTAAGGTAAACTTGTCATTTTATTATATTAGCTCGACCCATGTGAGAGTCATTGATATTTTTATTCCAATTAGTTAGATATGACTTTATTTATATGAAAAGTGTTTTGTAGTTGTGATCACATAGGTCCTGGGTTTGTTTTGGCTGGTAGATTCCCAAATATTTTATAATTTCTATAGAAACTTTAAATGGGATTTCTCTTCCTATTCCTTGCTGTTGAATTTCATTAGAATTATTCAGGAATGCCGAGGATTTATGTGGGTTTATCCTACAACTTTGTCAAATTTATTTTCGCAAGTAGTTTTTTATTTGATTCTGTAGGATTCTTTAAGTATATCATCACATCATCTGCAAAGAGAGATAGCTTGGACTCTTCTTTGCCTGATTTGAATCCTTTGATTTCTTTTTCTTTTCTAATTGCTACTCCTAATACTTCTACTACCAGATTGAATAAGAGGGGTGATAGTAGACATCCTTTTTAACTTCTGATCTCATTGGAAATGCTTCTAGCTTATCCCAATTGTATATAATACTTAAATAATAATTATTATTAATAATAATAATAATTAATAATAATACTTAATTGTATATAATACTGTAAATAGATACTACCTATTACCTTAAGGAAGGCTCTATTTATTCCTATGCTTTTTAGTGTTTTAATAGGAATGGATGTTGTATTTTGTCAAAAGCCTTTCCTGCATCCATTGAGATGATCATGTGGTTTTTGTTTTGTTAGTTTTATTGTTCATATGATCAATTATACTGATGGTTTTCTTAATGTTAAACCATCCTTGCATTCCTGCAATAAATCCTACCTGATAGACATGTATTTTTTTTTTTGCTTTTTGGAGGGCAGTTGGGGTTAAGTAACTTACCCAAGGTCACACGGCTAGGTTTTTGTTTGTGTGTGTTAAGTGTCTGAGGGCAGATCCGAACTCAGGTACTTCTGACTCCAGGGCTGGTGTCCTACTCACTGTGCCACCTAGCTGCCCCGACATGTATTATTCTTGTGACAATTTGCTGTAGTCTTTTTGCTAATACTTTTAAAACATTTTTGCATCAACATTCATGAGGGAAATTGGTCTATAGTTTCTTTACTCTGTTTAATATCTTCCTGATCTAGGTATCAGTATGATATTTGTGTCATAAAAAGAATTTGGTAGTACTCCTCCTTCACTAATTTTCCCAAATAGTTTGTAGTGTTTTGGAGTTAATTTTGCTTTAAAAGTTTGACATAATTCACTAGGAAATCTGTCTGGTCCTGGAGATTTTTTTATAGGGAGTGCACTGATGACTTGTTCGATTTATTTTTCTGAGATGGGGTTATTTTAGTAATTTACTTCCACTTCAGTTAATCTGGGCAACTTATATTTTTGTAAATATTCATCCATTTCACTAAGATTGTCAAATTTATGTGCATACAATTTGGCTATATAATTCCTAATCGTTGTTTTAATTTCCTCTCCTTTGGAGGTAGATTCACCCTTTTCATTTTTGATACTCATAATTTGGTTTCCTTCTTCCTTTTTTATCATATTGACTAAGGGTTTATCGATTTTATTGGTAGTTTCATAAGCCAGTTATTAGTTTTATTTACTAATTCAATAGTTTTCTTAATTTCAATTTTATTAATCTCTGATTTGGTTTTCAGTATTTCTAATATAGTATTTAATTGGGGATTTTCAATTTGTTCTCTTTCTAGCTTTTTCAATTGCTTGCCCATATCATTGAACTCCCTTTTCCCTAATTTATTCATTTATGCAGTCAGGGATATAAAACTTCCACTAAGAACTCACTTTAGTGCATCTGCCAATTTTGGTATGTTGTCTCATTATTGTCATTCTCTTGGATAAAGTTACTGATTATTTCTAACATTCCTTGTTTGGCCCACTCATTCTTTAGGATTAAATTGTTTAATATTCGATTACTTTTTAGTCTATCTTTCCATGGCCTTTTATTGCATATGATTTTTATATCATCTTGATCTTCAAACGATGCATTTAGTATTACTACCTTTCTCCACTGAATTGTTATGTTTTTATGCCCTATTACAGGCTTGATTTTTGAGTATGTGAAATGAACCCACTGAGAGGAATGTACATTCCTTTTTATCCCCATTCAGTTTTCTCCAAATATATATCATATCTATATATCTATATATCTATCTATATAAATATCTATCATATCTATATATCTATATCATATATCATTTTTTTGAGTTTAGATTTGTCAAGTGGAGAGAGGGGAGATTAAGCCCCCCCCCCATAGTATAGCTTTGCTATCTATTTCTTCCTGAAATTCCCTTAATTTCTCCTCTAGGAATTTGGATGCTATAGCACTTGGTTCGTATGTGTTAAATAATGATATTATTTCATTCTTTATGGTGCCTTATAGGATAATAGAGTTCCCTTCCTTATCTCTTTTAATTAGGTCAGATTTTGCTTTTGCTTTATCTGAGTTAAGGATTGCTATCCCTGCTTTTTTTAACTTTAGCTGAAGCATAATATATTTTTATATTATATATTCATAATATATATATATATAATATTTATATATATATTCATTATATATATATATATATATATATATATATATATATATATATATATATATATATATATATATATATATATATATATATATATATATATATATATATATATATATAAAGGCCTTTTACCTTTAGTCTTTGGGCATTCTTTGTTTCAAATGTGTTTCTTGTAGACAGCATATTGCAGCTTTATGGTTTTTATTCCATTCTGCTATATGCCTGTTTTATGGGAGAGTTCATCCCATTCACATTCACAGTGATGATGACTATCTGTCTCTTTCCCTCCATCCTATTCCCTCCCCTGCTTATGTTTTTGTTTCTTCCTTCTCCCTTTGCTTCATTAAGGGTTCTCCTTTTGACCACCTCCTCCCTAAATGTTCCCTCCTTGTGACCCCCTCTTCTTAACCTACCCTCTCAGCTTACTACTATTTCCCTTTTCTTCTAATTCCCCCCTTCTTATCTCCCCGTTGCCCTCCTACTGCCTACAGGACACAAGAAATTTTTATACTTATTAGATTATGTTATTCTTCCTTTGACCCCAAACCAATGAGAGTAAATTTCATACAGTGATCCTCACCCTACCTACTTTCCCTATATTTAATGAGTTTTTTTTTCCTTTTCTCATTAACATTTTAAAATTAACTGATTATGTCGATCACTCTTTCAACCAGAACCAGTGAGAATCATGTTCAATTGATATTCCACTCCCTCTTTTCTTCCCCTATACTATAATATGTTTTTGTGCCTTTTGGTAGGGAATAATTTACTTTTTTCTGCCTCATCCTTTCCTTTTATCCCATTACAGTCATTTTGAACCCCTAAATAAGGTTTTATTTTCATCACATAGGTTCATTTATATACACACCCTCTATATATGTGTATATTCCTTTTAAGGGTCATGATAATCATATAAATTTCAGTAGGGACAGTTTTCAGCTTCTCATATGAGAATTTAAACAGTTTGCTCTTATTGCATCCCAAATTACGTGCATTTGTGTATGTGTGATTGTATGTTTTCCTTGTTTACCTTTTTATGTATTTCTTGAGTTAGTAACTGGAGACAAAATTTTTCTGGACCTCTGGCTTTTTCATCAGGAAAATCTGAAATCCCCTTATTTCATTAAATGACCATCTAATTGCCTAAAAGATTATGCTTAGTTTTTCCGGGTAGTTAACACTTGGTTGTATTCCTAGCTTTTTTTTTTACCTCATGAAATATCAAATTCTAATCTCTCCCGTCTTTAAATATATAAGCTGCTAAATCCTGTGGAATCGTGGCTGTAGTTCCATGATATTTGAATTGTTTCTTTTTGTCTCCTTGCAATATTTCCTCCTTAATCTTTTGATTATAGAATTTGGCTACTATATTTCTTGGAATTTTCAATTTGGGCTCTCTTTCAAGAGGAGGCCAGTGAATTTTTTGATAACTATTTTACTTTCTGATTCTAGGACTTCTGATCATTTTTTTTTGTCAATCTCTTGGAGGATATTGTGAAGGCTGTTTTTTACATCATGGCTTTCTGGCAGACCATTATTTCTTAATTATATCTCCTGTGTTTGTTCTCTAGTTCAGTTGTTTTTCCAGTGAGATATTTTACACTTTCTTCCAATTTTTCAATCTTCATGTTTTGTTTGAGTAACTCGGTGCATCATAGAGTGCTGAGTTTTGATTGGACTTATTCTAAATTTTAGTGAGTTATTTTTTGAAAGTCCTTTTTTAGGGGAGTATTTCCTCCAATTAGTTCACAAATTTTACTTTTTAAAGATTTCATTTCTTCAGTGAAAAATTTCTTTTTCCAATTTTGTCACTGTAGATTTAAACTTATATTCTACCTCCTTAATTTGGCTTTTAAAATCTTTCTTGTGCTCCTGCAAGGATGCTTTTTGGGCTTGAGACCAGTTCATATTTCCATATGTGCTCTCAGGTGTGGACACAGAGTCCATGGTGTTTCCTGAAAGTGATTCTTCTCTTTCAGAATTATAGGATTCTATTGTCTTTGGTCTTGCCTTTGCAAGGTGCTTCTGGCCCATTGTAATTGCCTATTTCCTACCTTTTTAAGTGCATTCCTGCTCCTGGGGGAAAGAGGGCTCTGAACCAAGCTTCTCACTCTGGGAGCTAGGTGAGTGGTTGTTGGCTTTGTTTCTGTAGCACCTGGGTGACTAGATTGAGGCCAAAACCAGGAATCTCTATGTTTCCCCTGAGTTACCCTGTGGCTCAGAGAGGAATCTGTTGCGGTGGAGTGGTCTGGTTTCTTCAGATTTCTGCCTCTAAGACCCTGGGCTCCAGCGCAGGTAGGCTTTTTCTGGTCAGTTGATGTGGGGCTTGTTGGGACCCTTCCAACTCTTCTCTTCAGACTCTTTACTGCCTCAGTTATACCCTTTATCTGTGACTCCTAAGCCTGAGGCTATTTCTGCTATTTCAGGATTTTACTCTGGGTGGGACATTTATGTCTGGGTTTTCTTGGTCAGGGACTGGGAAGTGGAGCAGCCATAATTGGCTTTGCCATCCTTGCCCCCTGGAAATTCAGGCAGGTTATTTTTAAACTTCCAGGCTGGGAGCTGATAGCCCCAGGAAAAGCTGCTGTCTCTCCTGCAGGCTCTGAGCTTTCTCTTACCCAGCTCCAACAGATCCTCCTGTCCTGATGGTGAGATACAAGTGAGACAACTGTGAATCACCCTTGGAGTGGGTACTTCTGCTGGCTGGGTTTCCTTCTCTCTGTACTGTAGTCTGCTCTCTAGTCCAAGCTGCTTCATCCCCTGCATGCTCTGTGCTCCCCCTGCCCTGACCCATATAGGCACTTTCCTGGGCTGGATTCTGCCATGCTGTGTTTCCCAGTGGATTCTGTTACTCCAAAATCTGTTCAGATTCACTTTTTAAAGTTTAGTGACTAGATTCATGTAGGAGCTTCAAAAAGTTATTGTTTCTGTTTCACCATCTTTACTCCACCCCCAAAATGTATATTTTTTTTTTTACAGAAAAGAACTAATGGAAAACAAAAAGAGAAAGATTGGATTTCAAGAAGTAAAATGTGAAGGATAATGGACAGTTAAAGCAAAGGCACAAAATGGGAGATGAAATATACACATATTGAATATGGAGAAAAATTGGTCAGTGTTACTAAATGAACAATGTGTAGATAGGAAAAATATATAATGATATTGGTTCAGATTGTCTCAACCTCTATTCTACAAAGAAAAACTTTTTTCCTATTTTCAACTCAGTTTCCCAATTTCTACTCCTTATGACCAATAGATAACTCTGGAACTGGGATTAGAAAGCCCTGAGTTCAAATGTGGCCCCAGATCTTTGCTACCCCTGTGACCCAGGGCAATTCACATACCCTCTATTTTCCTTAATCTGCTGAAAAAGGAAATGTCAAATCACTCCAATATCTTTGCCAAGAAAGAACCATAGACAGAGTGATCCACAGCTTGGTGAAGAGACAGACACAAGTGAACAACAACCCAACACTTGTGATGAAAGAACTGAATTCTGAGTTCTCATCTGTGTCCTACAGCATAACACTTAAAGACACTTACTTTCCACCCCCATGCACCTAGAATCTTTCAAATTAGCTGAAGTTATCTTCTCTCAGTTCTTCATGAACTTGAATTGCAGTTTTATTTCTTTTTGCATTGGCAGTATTTCACATAGGGTGTGATCCATCTTTGCCTCCATCTCATACAATCCCCCTTTATGTCAAGAAGAATCTCAGTAACAATGCCTACATCAATTTTTTTTCCATAAGTACTATTTACCTCCTTCTCAAATTGCCTTATATTTTACTGTACAACACTTATTCATGTTTATTATCTTTTATGATGTATTTATACACATGTATGTACCTTCCAATTCTTTGCTTCATAAACATGTTTTTTTTATTTTCCTCTATTTTTATTTTTTTTTTAGTTTACATCATTCATTTCTACAAGTTTTTGAGTTACACTTTTTCTAACCCAATTTCCTTACCTTCCACCCCAAAACAGCTATACCACTGAATATCCCCTCTTCCAATCTGCTCTCTCTGATATCTTCCCAAATATTCCTCCAAATTTCCAGTAGGGCACAGTGGATCTCTATGCGCCAAAGCCTGTATATATCATTTCCCAGTTACATGTAAAATAATAATAATAATATGTATTTATGTCTGCATATATGTATTGTATATATATATGTATATGTATATATTGAATATATATATATGTATATGTATATATTGAATATATATATATATATATATATTCAATATAGCTTGTACAAGTGTAGCTATGCAAAACATTTCCATAGTGGATATATTGTGAAAGACTATGTTTCCCTCCATCTTATCCCACCCCCAATCTGTTCTATTCTTTACTTTGATCCCATCTCTTTACAAAAGTGGGTTCTGCCAATTGCCCTCCCCCTTGCCTGCCCTGCCTTCCAATATCCCCCCTCTCTTCCTCTTCCTCTGAACTCTCCTGTAGGGTAAGATACCCCATTTAGAGTATATGTCATATCCTCCCTAAGACAAATTCAATGAGAATAAGCTTGACTCATACCCTTTTTGCCTTCCTGTTCTTCCCCTCCATTGTAACAAGTTTTCCTTGCCTCTTCTATATGAGATAATTTAACCCAGTCTGTCTCTCCCCATCTCCTCTCATTATATTCCTCTCTCACCTCTTTATTTCACCTTTTATAGATCATCCCTTCCCCTTGTGATTTCCAATTTCTTAAGTTTCTCAGCCTATGAGCTAAGGGCCTGGTTGTTGACTTTGTATGCTGTAGCCTCTGGGTGCCTAGTTTGAGGCTAAGGCAGGAATGCACTCTGAGAAGACTGTGGAGGTGAATTGATTTCTGCCTCTATACCCCTGGGGCTATAAGCAGGCTTTTGTTGGTGAGGTGAGGTGGGGTTTGTTGGGACTCCTCCCTCTCTTCTCTTCAGACTCTTGGTTTTCTCAGTTACACCCCTTCTTGTAGACTCCCAAGCCTGAGGCTATTTCCATTAACTTGGGATTTCAATCTGGGTGAGGGTCTTATCTTTGGGTTTTCTACTTCATGAGGAAGGGATGGGAGGATCAGAGCAACTAAAATTTACTTTGCCATTCTAGCCCCTGTATTATACAGGCAGGCAGTTTCTAAATTTCCAATCTGCGGGCTGATCTCTGCAGGAGAAGCTGCTATCTCTCCTGGGGGCCCACCTCTCCTACCTGGCTATAAAGATTCCTCCTGTCCCCTCCTGAAATGAAGGCAAGATGACTGTGATTCCTCTTTGGTAAGTCTGCCAGCTGGGGCTTCTTCTCTCTCTGGTGTAGTCCGCTTGTCTGCTTTTAAGTCTGAGCTGTGCAGAACCCACATGTTCTCTTACTTTGTCCTAGGCATGTCTGTGTTGATTCTGGAATCTCCACAGCTGCTGGTTTTCTGGGGTCCCTCCAGCCAGCTGCTGGCCTGGCTGCCCTGGAGCTAAAACTAAGGCTCACCTGGACCTGGGTGGACTGGGCTGCCAGCTCCCAGAGTGCTGTGCTGGCCCTCCCTGCAGGGCTGCTGGGCTGTCCTCAGTGGGAGGTTAGCTTCTCTGTGTCATTCTATGGGTACTGGAGCTCCAGTGGTTGTTCACAGTCCCCTTTTACATGGTTTGGAGGTGATCTGGGGGGAGAGCAACTTGGACATGCTGTTTCTACTCCACCTTAAAGAATAAGTGGGTCAAACAAGAAATTATAGAAACAATCAATAATTTCATTCGAGAGAATGATAATAATGAGACAACATACCAAAATCTGTGGGATGCATTAGAGGGAGTTCTTAGGAGAAGTTTTATATCCCTGAGTGCATACTTAAAGCAGAGAGAAGGGAGTTCAATGAATTGGACACGCAACTGAAAAAGCTAGAAAAAGGACAAATTGAAAATCCCCAATTTAGTACTAAATTAGAAATATTGAAAACCAAAGGAGAGATTAATAAAATTGAAATTAAGAAAACTATTGAATTAATAAATAAATCTAAGAGCTGGTTTTATGAAAATACCAATAAAATTGATAGACCCTTATTCAATATTTTAAAAAAAGAAAGAATAAAACCAAATTATGAGTATCAAAAATGAAAAGGGTGACACTACCTCCTATGAAGAGGAAATAAAAAAAAATAATGAGGAATTATCTTTCCCAATTGTATGAACATAAATATGACAATCTTAGTGAAATGGATGCATATCTACAAAATTACAAATTGCTCAGATTAACTGATGGGGAATTAACTTACCTAAGTAACCCCATATCAGAAAAGAACTCCCTAGGAGAACTGGGCTGTCCTCAGTGGGAGGTTAGCCATCAATGAACTCCCTAGGAAAAAATCTCCAGGGTAAGATGGGTTTACTAGTGAATTTTTTCAAACATTTAGAAAAGAATTGATTCCAGTACTCTACAAACTATTTTGGAAAATCAGTGAAGAAGGAGCCTTACCAAATTATTTCTATGACACAAATATGGTACTGATTCCTAAATCAGGAAAAGACAGTTATAGACCAATTTCCCTCATGAATTTAAATGCAAAAATTTTAAATAAAATATTAGCCAAAAGACTCCAACAACTTATCACAAAAATAATAAACTTTGATCAGGTAGGATTTATACCAGGAATGCAAGGATGGTTTAATATTAGGAAAATCATCAGTATAATTGACCATATCAACAATAAAACTAGCAGAAACCACATGATTATCCCAATGGTTGCAGAAAACGATTTTGAAAAAGTACAAGATCCATTTCTATTAAAAAAAACACTAGAAAGTATAGGAATAAATGGAGCCTTCCGTAAAATAGTTGATAGCATCTATTTAAAACCATCAACAAGTATTATATGCAATGGGGATAAACTAGAAGCCTTTCCAATAAGATCAGGAGTGAAACAAGGGTGTCCACTATCACCCCTCTTATACAATCTACTACTAGAAATATTAGCAGTAGCAATTAGAGAAGAAAAAGAAATCAAAGGAATTAAAATAGGCAAAGAAGAGACCAAGCTGTCACTCTTTGCAGATGATATGATGATATACTTAGAGAATCAAGTAAAAAACTACTTGAGACAATAAATAAATTTGGCAAAGTTGCAGGACATAAAATAAACCCACATAAATCCTTGGCATTCCTGTACATTTCTAATGAAACTCAACAGCAAGAGATGGAAAGAAAAATCCCATTTAAGGTCACTGTAGACATTATAAAATATTTGGGAATCTACCTGCGAAAACAAACCCAGAATCTATATGATCACAACTACAAAACACTTCTCACACAAATAAAATCAGATCTAACTAATTGGAAAAAAAAATCAATTGCTCTTGGCTGGATCTAGCTAATATAATTAAAACGACAATTTTACCCAGACTAAACTATATATTTAGTGCCATACCAAATAACCAAAAAACGACTTTTTAGGGTTAGACAAAATAATAACAAAATTTATTTGGAAAAAGAAACAGTCTAGAATATCAATGGAATTAATGAAAAGAAATGCTAGGGAAGGTGGACTAGCTATGCCCAATTTTAATCTGTATTATACAGCAGCAGCCATCAAAACTGCTTGGTACGGGCAGAGGAGTAGATTAGAGGATCAATGGAATAGATCGGGTGCAGGAGACCCAGCAGTTAATGAATATAGTAATATATTGATTGATAAACCCAAAGACCCCAGTTTTGGGGATAAAAATGCACTATTTGACAAAAACTGCTGGGAAAACTGGAATACAGTAGGGCAGAAAGTCGGCATAGATCATTATCTAACACCATTTACCAAAATCAAGTCTAAATGTGTGCATGATCTAGGTATAAAGGGATGATACTGTAATTAATCTAGAAAAGCAAAGAATAGTTTACCTGTCAGATTTGTGGAGAGGGGAAAACTTTAGGACCAAACAAGAATTAGAGAGAACTATAAAATGCAAAATTGATAATTTTGATTGCATTAAATTGAAAAGCTCTGTACAAACAAAGTCAATGTAACTAAGATCAAGAGGGAGGTGGGAAGTTGGGAAATAATTTTTACAACTTATGTCTCTGATAAAGGACTCATTTCTAAAATTTACAGAGAATTGAGTCAAATCTATATGAATACAAGTCATTCCCCAATTAATAATTGGTCAAATGAAAAGAACAGGCTGTTTTCAGAGAAAGAAATTAAAGATGTCTATAAGCATATGAATGAATGCTCTAAATCACTATTGATTAGAGAAATGCAAATCAAAACAACTCTGAGATACCACATCTCTCCAGTCAGATTGGCTAAGATGACCAAACAAGAAAGTGACAAATGCCAGAGAGGATGTGGGCAAATTGGAACACTAATGAATTGCTGGTGGAGTTGTGAACTTATCCAACCATTCTGGAGAGCAATCAGAAATTATGTCCAAAGGACTATAGATAATTTCATACCATTTGACCTAGCAATACCACTTCTAGGGTTATATCCCAAAGAGATCATAGCAATGGGAGGAAGACCCAAATGTACAAAAAATATTTATAGCAGCTCTTTTCGTGGTTGCAAACAATTGGAAACTGAAGGGATGCCCATCAATTGCGGAATGGCTAAACAAATTGTGGTATATGAATGTAATGGAATATCATTGTGCTAAAAGAAATGAGGAGGAGACGGATTTCATATTTACCTGGAGAGGCTTATACATACTGATGCTGAGCAGAAGAGTAGAATCCGAAGAAATTTGTATACAATCACAGACACATCATATGTGTGATGACAAACTATGACAGACTGGACTCTTCTCAGCAATGCAGTCATATGTCAATCCAGAAAGACTCATGAAAAAGAGAAATGTGACATTCAGAGATATAACTATAAAGAACTGAGCTTGAATCCTGATGGAAGCAAATTAATTGATCTTTTTCTTTTGTTTGGTTTTATTTCTTTTTTTTTACCATTTTTCATCTCATCTAGTACAATACGCCTTTGTAATTGGACTACTGTCTAATATGAATGTATTTGCAGATCCTATACTGGACTATATGCTGTCATGGGGGGTGGGGGGAGGGAAGTAAAGGAAATTTGAAAATCAAGGAACTATGGAGTTGAATCTTGTTAACTGAAACTAAACTAATAAATTAATTAAAAATAAAGTTTTAAAATTAAATGTGTGTATATATATGTATATATATGTATATATATGTATATATATATGTATATATATATATATGTATATATATGTATATATATGTATATATATATATATATATATATATGTATGTATGTTTGTGTATATATGTAGATTGGAGTAAGGGATATCCTGTGGGACCGCTCTTTTGGGGCAATGTGGAGGGGGAAAACAGGGAGAAAATTTGTAACTCAAAATCTTGTGAAAATGAATAATGTAAACCAGAAGTTAATACAACAATTGAAAAAACTAATTTAACTCTGTTTCATCTCTTCTTTTTAGGAATTCTCATTGAATTTTTGCCCAAAGTGCTTTACTCCATGACTTTGCACAAATATGTTTTTTAGTTATTGTCTTCTCTGTTTGTGTCTTTAGCTTCTCCACCACAATAGTATTTACTTATGGTGGGATTTTTTAATTTAATTTTTGCTTGCTTATTTTTCCATCTTGATATCAGACTTGATGTTAGGACCAGACTCTGCTTCTCTCCTGGAGGGAAAGTTTGTCCTTGTTTTTTGCTGATTTCTTGGTGTATTGAGTATTAAATTATTCTAGTATCTCCAGAAAATCTCAGGATGAGGACCTTGCACGAATTCAGTGTTGCCATTATCGTTTGTTTTTGTGAAATGTCTGTAGTTCTATTTGTCTGAGCTCTGTAACCTCTTGAAATGTATTTGGTCCAGATAGGAATAGTAGCTTCCCTGGGATCACAGTGGAAGGAGCAGAACTAGAAGCTATTCCTTCTGATCACCAATGAAGTGTTCTTTCCCTTATCATAATGTCAACAAAATAGTCCATTTAGGTGAATAGATACATATTTATTATTTATTTAGTAGGTATAGCCAATGGATATTTAATTTCATTGGTATAGAGAAATTCCATTTGAGGAAAACTCCATCTAATGAAATTTCTCTGCAATTTCAAATGTTAAAGAGTTATTTCCTGCTGCTCATGAACATATTCAAGTGCCCCATGCTAATAAAACCTTCACTGGGTCTTACCATGTACATCATCTCTCATCCCATCTCTCTCAACCTCATCACTCAACTCAAGCTGTTCTCTCCAAGCTTAGCAATGATCTCTCTCTCTCTCTCTCTCTCTCTCCCTCTCTCTTTGCTTAATTTTGGAGGGGGGAAAGGCAGGGCAATTGATGTTAAGTGACTTGCCCAAGGTTACACAGCTAGTTAAGTGTTCAGTGTCTGAGTAAAAATAAATGAACTTGAACCCAGTTCTTCCTAGCTTGAAGGTCAGTTCTCTTTCCATTATACTTTATTAACTCAATATGCAATGCAAATGAAAAAAAATTGTCCTAGAATTTTTCTTTTGGCATCTCTTTCATGATGTCATCAGTGAGTTTCTCAATTTCTTTTTGCTCTCTGGTTCCAGGACATCAAGGCAGTTGTCCTTAATTAATTTCTTGAAAACTGCTTTCCAAGTCTTCCTTTTGATTATGGTTTTCAGGTATTCCAATGATTCTGAAATTCTCTCTTCTGAATCAATTTTCCAAATCAATTGTTTTTCCAATGAGATACTTTAAATTTTATTTTTTTCATTCTTTTGAATTTGTTGATACTTGATGTCTCCAAGATTCATAAGCTTCTGTTTGCCCAATTCTAACTTTTAAGGAGTTGTTTTCCTTAATTAGCTTTTGTATTTCATTTTCCATTTGAATATTTTTGTTTTGAAGGAGTTTTTTCCATTAGTGTATTTTTCATTGTCCTTTTCTATTTGAACAATTATGCTTTCTTAGCAACTGTTTTCTTTTTCCAAGCTGTTGCCTCTTCTTTTCATAATTCTCTTGTACCACTCATTTCTTCTCCCATTTTTTTTTTTTACTTTTAAGCTCCTTTTTGAGCTTTGAGCTTTTCCATGAGATTTTTTTGTTTGTTTGTTTGTTTGTTTTTCGGGACCTGAGACCACTTACTGCTTTTCCTTGTGGTTTTGCTCATGGGTGTTTTGAAATTATTCTCCTTTGTCTGAACTCATGTCTCAATATTCCTTATCACCACAATAACATCCTATTTTTAGATTCTTCTTCTCTTGTTGTTGTTGTTGTTGTTTTTGGTCATTTTTTTTCATCTTTTACCTTTTTTTTAAATTTGATCTCTGTTTCTGTGTTAGAAGGGGCACTGTCTCAGGCTTCTTGTGCCAGAGGCTGCAGACCCTGTTGTTTACATGATGCTGCACTGATATTGCCCTAAGGTCCTCATGGGAACCTTGTTTCTGATGCTGTGCAGAGGGGATACAGTGGGTATTAACTGTATCTGGTAGAGGCCATAAGAGTCTAGCAGTTATTCTGGTGTTGAGCTGGGATCCTATTTGTGGAGGCTATAGTGTTCTGAGGCTGGTCAAGTGTTTCTATATTTCTCCGGGGTCTACACTGAAGCATGTGTGGTCACTGAAGATTGCCTGTTTTTCCAAACCACTCTGAAGTATGTGGTGGATCTCAGAACAGGAACCTGTCCATTCTGCTGACTATGTTGAGATACATTAGGAATCTTCGTTTTGACTTTATCCTGTTCTACTGCACTGGGGCTTAGGATTTTCCAGTGGTTTGTTGAAGTGGAGCTTGTTGCTGGCCTACTGGGATGCTTCCTGTCCTGAACCATCATCTCCTTTTACAGGAATGAGATGGACCACTATTGTTGGTATTCAAAGTTTCTTGGGCTAAAAGTTTGTTTCACCCTGTCTTTTTTGCTGGTTCAGCTTGTTTTGGAGTTATATTTTACGGTTGTATGGAGGTGAATATGAGAGAATTAGAGATTTATTGCTTATTCACTCCAGAGAGTTTTTGGAGATTTTTATTTTCAGGGTCAAACAATAAATATCTGAAGAGGGATGTGAACCTATGTCTCTCTCAATGCAGTTCCTTTTCTATTCAGCACATTCTGTTTATTTCATTCTACACTATTTTGTAAATGATTCCAAGATTTTCTATATTCTATTTGTTTCTAGCTTTTTACAATTTAACGAAATACACACACTCACACAAAACACACATATATACACATATCTGTGTGTATGTATATATATATATATATGTGTGTGTGTGTGTGTGTGTGTGTGTGTGTGTGTGTGTGTATATTATAAGTGGGCAGCTAGGTGAATAGAAAACTGAACTTGGAATAAGCAAAACTCATGCACATGAATGGAAATCTGGCCTTAGACACTTAGATATGTGTTATGCTGACTGTGGCTGCATGATATTTTAGTTTCTTCTTTTTGACTGGTAGCAATATTTTCCAACTGATCTAAGAGTTCTGGAATTGAGTGATATTCCTGGTGTACATTTTGGCATTCCTTTCAGAAAGTCATCAGCGAATTCTTTAGATTTCGACTTTACCCATTGATGCTAGGATATCAAGGTAGTTTTCCCTGATAATTTCTTAAACGATAATATTTTTATCATAGCTTTTATGTACTCAACTTTAAAATTGGGTTTTCTTGGGGTGGCTAGGTGGCGCAGTGAATAGAGCGCCAGCCCTGGAATCAGAAGGACCTGAGTTCGGAGCCGGCCTCCGACACTTAGTCCACACAGACAAAAACTAGCCGTGTAACCTTGGGCAAGTTACTTAACCCCAATTGCCCTAAAGGGGCGGCTAGGTGGCGCAGTGAGTAAGAGTGCCGGCCTCGGAGTTGGGATGACCCAAGATCAGATCCGGCCTCAGAAAATGAGCACCCACACATAAATAATGACTAGTCGTGTAACCTTGAGCAAGTTACTTAACTCCAATTGCTTTAAAAAAAAAATGGGTTTTCTGGATATACATTCCAGGCAAGTTATTTTTTTCTATTGAGATACTTCATATTTTTTCTACTCTTTCATTCTTTTGATATTGGGTTATTGTTTCTTGCTTTCCCATAAAGTTATTAATTTCCATTAGTCCAACTCTAGTTTTTAATGGATTATTTCCTTCATTGAGGTTTTGTACTTTCTTTTCCACTTGAACAATTCTACTTTTTAAGAATTTTCTTTTTCTTCAGAGAATATTTGAACATCTTTTTTTTTCCCTATTTGAACAATTTTACTTTTTCAGGCATTGTTTGCTTTATTGATTTTTTTTGCCTCCTTTACCATTTGTCTTATTCTGTTGTTTGAGATGTTATTTTCTTCATTTTTTTTTCTATTTTGCTCTTTTTACCAAGTTGTGGACTCTTTTTTTTTTTCATAGTTTCCTTGCATCACACTCTTTTTTCTCACCAATTTTCCTCTAACTCTCTTACTTGATTTCTGCAATCTTTTTTTAGCTCTTCCATGGACTAAGACCTATTCACATATAATAGATGGGATGCAACAGTTTGGACTGCTTTTTTTGTCCTGAATGTGTTTTTCAATAATTCCTGTCTCCATAGTAACTTTCTATACTCAGGATATTTGTGGTTTGCTCATTTATATCTTGACTTATAATTGTTTGTGAAAGTGAAACTCTGCTTCTGGTGTGGAAAATACACTATTCTAAGTTTCAGGATTTTTGTACAACTGTTTTCAGAGATAACTTTGGCGATCTGTAATTTTTTACTTCTTTCTAGGTGGTCTAAACTAAAGAGATGTGTGCTTATTAAACTCCTGCTCTGTTCTCTGGTTTGTGAGAGACTACACTCTTTTCTACTCTTGAACTATAACCAGGAGCCAAGCTCCCATGATGTCACAAACTCTGGTTGTCTAGTACCCCTCCTCCTCCTCCTTGGACTGACACCTGGTACTGCAAACCAGATAGAACTATGTGCAATGAAACAGAGTCCTGCTGCTGGTAAAATCAAAGGGACTATTATAATATCCTGACCAGTTGTCTAACCCTCTTATTATCTGTGCTGAGAGATCCAGGAAACCACTATTGCCAGCACTGACTTAGTTACCCCCAAGACCTACTGCTGATTTGATCGGCTGTTGCCTATTCTGTACTGTGCTCCACTCTTGCCAGATTCAACTGACCTTTCCTGCTGATTGTCTGCAGCTGGGAATTATGTATCCTATACTTTTGTGGATTTTGCAAATTCAGAACTTATTTTGATGTATAATTATTTTGTTTTGACATATTTTTGTAGTATAAACTGGAGGGAATTCAGGTGAGTCCCTGCTTTTTCTCTTCCATTTAAATTCTATGCCACCCTATCCCAGTCCTTTTTGATTCATAACCCAGCTCTTAACCATTTTTATTATATATCTCAGATATACATGTTGAGGGAGAAGCTCTACTAGTGTTCATTCATATCTATGTTGAAATCTAGGTAATATAAGTTATTGATCCATCTGTTCTTTCCTCTTTAAGTATATAGAACAAAATTTTCATGTGATAAGAGATAGGTTCCAGGAAGGTCTCAATTATATTGGGGCATGATATAGTCAACACAATGCCATCTGAAAAAAAACAAAAAGTACCTTACTATACACAAGAATTCTTCCTTGACCTAACATCATTATTGGGAACACTATCACATAAAATCAAATTTTGGCCAGCTTATTTCTCCTTGTTTTATACAACACCTTGAATTCATTTTCATGTGTTGATCAAATAGGCTAATTCCTTATGTCCAAGGAACCTTAAATGATGTAAATAAATTAATAACTGATGTAAATTAAATAAATTAATGGGAAGTATTGTGTTGTTAAGAACATATGAGTGTGTATACACACATAAACATGTACATATATGTAAAGGTATGCATATGTGTGAATACATATATAAATATACACACTGTATACTCAAACAAATACACACATATATTTTAATATTCTAATTTTACATACATATGATCAAATTAGGATATCTTTGGCATTTTTATGTTCTTTATTATGCAAGGATAGTGATGTCAGTATCTAAGTAATGTGATTCCATTTTTCTTTTTTCTCATTTTTTTCCAAATGCTTTATTGACTACTGGTTTACATCATTCATTTCCCACAGAATTTGAGTTTCATTTTTTTCCCCATTTTCCCCCTACCCACCATACCAGAATAGCAGTCACACAAGATATCCCCTCGTCCAATCTACACTCTCTCATATCTTCTTCCATACATCCTTTGACTTTTCCATTAGGGCAAGGTTACTGTGCCCCAATGCCTGCACATCTTATCTCCCAATTACATGCAAAACAGTATTTATAATAGTGTTTATACATATTTGAAATATTTAATTTTAAAATGTTGAATAACAGAATGATTCCCTTCCTCACTTGACATCCACTCCCACTGGGAAGATAAGAAATTCAGTATATGTTGTATATCTATAGGTATGCAAAACATCATCATAGTAGATATATTGTAAAAGACTGACTATATTTCCCTCCCACCCCCCCACCTGGTCCATTCCCAACTTTGATTTTGTCCCTCTTCAAAAGTGGGTGCCTCCAACCTCCCCTCCCCCCAGTATGCCCTCCCCTGCATCATTCCCCCTGTCATATGGCTCCCCCTTACTCTTCTGCAGGGTGATATATCCCATTTAGAATGTATGTCATTCTCTCCCGGAGCCAAATTCAATGAGAATATGGTTTTGTCTTTTTGCTTTCCTGTTCTTCCCCTCCCCTTTGACTACCTCCCCTTGACTCTTCTATATGAGATAGTTTACCACATTCTGTCTCTCCCCATCTCCTCTTGCCACAGTCCTCTCTCGGCGCTTAACTTCACCCTTTAAGTATCAGACCTTCCCACCAAATTCTACCTGTGGCCTCTATCCATGTATACCTGTAAACATATATACACACGTTTACATATGCATTCATATACCTGTATACTCTTCTTCAATTATTTTCATACTGAGAAAGGATTCATCAGAGTTATAGTTTGTCCATGGAGGAATGTAAATAGTTCAAATTTGATAAGCTCCTTTTGATTTCTTTTCCCTGTTTACCTTCTCAAGTATCTCTTTCTTCTTTTGTCTGAATGTCAAATTTTCTATTAAACTGTTTTTTTCCTCAAGAATGCTTGAAAGTCCTCTATTCCACTGAATGACCATATTTTCCTCTGAAACAAGTTACTCAGTTTTTCTGGGTAGGCAATTCTTGGTTTTAATCCCAGGTCCTTTGCCCTCCTTAATATCATATTCCATGCCCTTCAGTCCCTCAATGTAGAAGCTACCAGGTCCTGTGATTGTGTTTCCACAATATTGAAATTATTTCTTCCTGATTGCTTGTTGTATTTCTCTTTGATCTGGGAATGCTGGAAACTGGCTTTATTATTCCCAGGAGTTTTCTTTTGGGGATCTTTTTTGGGAGGTGATCTCTGGATTCATTCAACCTCTATTTTGCCCTATAAGTCTAAAATCTCAGAGCAATTTTCCTTGAGAAGTACTTGAAGAATAATTTCTAAGTTCTTTCCTTGATCATGGCTTTCAGGTAATCCAATAATTTGTAAATTATCTCTCCTGGATCTATTTTCCAGGTCAGTGGTTTTTCCCATGAGATATTTCACATTGCCTTATATTCTTTCAATTGCTTGGATCTTTTTAACAGCATCTTGATTTCTCATAAAGTCACTAGATTCCATTTGCTTCAATCTAATTCTGAAGGAATGGATCTCTTCAGTGAGCTTTTGAGATTCTTTTTCCATTTGGCAAAGTCAGCTTTTTAAGGCATTCTTCTCCTCTTTCCCTTTTGGAGCCTCTTTTGCCACTTGAGGTAGTCTATTTTTTAAGGTGTTATTTTCCTCATTCAGGCTGTTGACTCTCATTTCATACTTTTCCTTGCATCCTTCTCATTTATCTTCCCAATTTTTCCTCCACTTCTCTTATTTCGTTTTTAAAATCCTTCTTAATGTCCTCTATGGCCTGTAATCCACTCGTATTTTTATTTGGGGCTTTTGGTGCAAGATTTCTGACCTCACAGTCCTCCTCCTGTTCCATGCTTTGATCCTCTTTGCCCCCAAATTAGGAGGCTAATGTTGTGTTTTTCTGTTTATTTTGTTCCCTTTGACTAGGCATGTTGCCAATTAATTACTTGATTTTTGTCCTTGCTGCCACAGTAGGACTCTGCCACCAGACAGGGGAGCTTCCATGCCAAAAATTGGGGTCTTCTCAACTCCTGGAGGTATTAGTTGGGTGCCCTCCCTGAAGCCACCACACACTATGGCAAGCTGGAAACACACCCAAGACCTCCAATCCAGATCCAGGGAGGTTAAGAAAGAGCGATTACCCCCCAGACTGATCACAGGTTACCCCTCCAATTCACAGGCCAGGAGCTGAAGCTGCAACTAAAGCTGCAAAATGGTGGTTGTGCCACAGTTCCTCAGAAGCTTCTCACCCCTAGGAAAAAAGCTGTCATGCTCCCAAATACTGTTCCCAAAGTCCATAATGCACTAACCTCTCACTTTGTCCCAGGCATCTATGTATTGGTTATTCTGGAAAAGTCACAGCTGCTGGTTTCCTGGGGTTCCTCCAGCAGGCTGCTGGTCCTCCCACCCTAGGGCTAAAACCTCCAAACCATTTGGTCCTGGGGTTGGCATCCAGAGCACAAAGTTGGCCATTTCCTGCTGGGCTGCTGGGCTGTCCTCAGCAGAATGTTAGCTTCTATGTGTCATTCTGTGGGTCCTGGAGCTCCAGAGGTTCTTTAGAGTCTCCCTCTTACATAATTTTGAAGTCATGTGGGCTGGAGTGCAGTGTAATTGCTGTTTCTACTCTGCTATGTTGGCTCTGCCCCCAACACCCTGATTCCATTTTTCTTGATGAGAAAATGTTTTAAAATCTTTGCAAAATTATCCCATTCTCCTCACTTTATTTTCCGCTTGAGATTATTTTCTTCATTAGGATATATTTAAAAGCTTGCTTTGACTGACTAACATGAATAGACACTAGTGATATCAATATTGAGAAAGAACTATGAGGTCATTTTCTTTTTTAATGATTTTGGCTATATTTATTTAAATGGCAAAAGCATTTTGCTGATGAGCTATGTTAAATCATATATTCTAAAAAGGGTGTCTTGTCTCTCATAGAAGTATGTTTATATTTTAAAGAAAATGAAGTCAAAGGAATATTAAGTCCAAGTTAATAATAGATAAAAGTAAATGTTTACCAGAGCAAAAATTGTGGATATTTTTAGGAATCATTCAATTTTCCTAAGAATGAGATTTCAGGATTCTTTTTTTTAAATTCACTTCTTAATAATTATAAAATTAAGGTTGGCCAAGTGGTGCAGTGAATAGAGCACCAGCCCTGGAGTTAGGAGGAACTGGGTTAAAATCTGGCCTCAGACCCTTAATACTTACTTGCTGTGTGACTTGGGCAAGTCACTTAACCCCAGTTGCCCTGCTCTCTAAAAAGCAAAAAAAAAAACAAAAACAAAAACAAAACATATATATAGATGTATAAAATTAAAAATTTCCCTAATCTCTTACCATTATGTAATGAAATGTTACATTTCTAATCACATAAGTCTAATATGGAGCAGAAATGCATATTTCAAAAATTAACAAAGCTATTTTGGGTGTGCTTGCAGCAGTGCAGTTAGACATTTCTTCACAATATATTTTAGCTGCTATTAAAATTTAAATATGAATTTAAGCAGTAATTTCACTTGGAAGAGTTATTGGAAATGTAATATAGATATACAATTGAATAAATTTCCCCATAATTTGTAATTTATTTACTGCATAAATATAATTTGAATTCAGTACCTCTAGTGTTTTTTTCTTCCACTTATACCAAAGGCTTTCAGGTTTTTATCAATGTTTTCCAAACCGTTTTATTTCTGCACCCAATATGTTACTTTTGCTTAAAGTCTCACAATATGTATTTATTTATTTTATAGGTATTCACATTACTGCTGTATTGATAATTATAAAACAAACAAGAATACATTTTTAAAATTTATTTGTTTATTTTTAGTTTACAAGATTCAATTCCATACTTCTTTGAGTTTCAAATTTCCCTTCCCTCCCTCTGCCCACCTCCCATGACAGTATATACTCCAGTATAGGATATGCAAATGCTTTCACATTAAACATTAGCCAAGTTAAAAAAGGCATATTATGAGGCGGCTAGGTGGTGCAGTGAGTAGAGTGTCGGCCCCGGAGTCAGAAGGTCCTGAGTTCGGATCTGGCCTGAGACACTTAACACACACACAAACAAAAATCGAGCCGTTTGAACTTGGGCAAGTTACTTAACCCCAATTGCCCCCCAAAAAAGAAAAAAAAAAGGTGTATTGTACTAGATGGGATGAATGATGGTAACAAAGAAATAAAACAAAACAATGAAAAGAAAAAGATCAATTGGTTTGCTTCCATCAGGATTCAAGCTCAGATCTTTCCGGTTATTTCTCTGGATGTAGGCATCTCTCTCCTTCATGAGTCTTTCGAGATTGACTTATATCACTGCATTGCTGAGAAAAGTCCAGTCTCTCATAGTTGGTCATGACACATTTGTTGTGTCTATGATTGTATACAAATTTCTCCTGCTTCTAATCTTCTCACTCAGCATCAGTTTGTATAAGCCTCTCCAGGTAAACACAAAATACATTTTTAAAAAATGAGTCAAAGATGAAATGATATTTGATGAAAAATTCATTAGGAAGTGTGCATAATTTATTTAATCTAGAAATGACATGATTAGACATTACACATGCATATACAAAAGTGTGTATACACATGTATATGGTTATACAAACATATCTCTATCTCTATATATCTACCATTTTATTGTTTAGAACCTTGTCATCTATCCTATTATATTGCAACAGCTTTCTGATTGCTATTTCTACTTAATGTTTCTTTACTCTTCAATCCAACCATCAATAGGCTTTTGTTTTGTGCTAGTTACTGGTGATGCAAAGAATGTAAAAATCCCTACATCCAGGGAGCTTACATTCTAAATGGGAAGAACTGCAGGAATAAATATAGAAAGAATAATTAAAAAAGATAATAATGTATATAAATCAAAGAGATTAAATGAAAAATTGTTTGGGATGGAAGGTTGCAGAAGTTTCGCTTTCAGGAAAGACTTTATGTAGAAAATACTGCTTGAGGAACAGATTTTAAGGAAGAATGGATTTCTATGAAGTCAAAGAGAGGAGGGAGAGAATCCAGGTATAGGAGGTGAAGAGAACAGAGGACTAGAGGAAAAGAAATATTACCTATAAGATGAAGGAAAAAATGACAATTTTATCATTGATTGCATATATGGTTAATCAGTTGTAAGGACTTGAGCATAACACAAAACTATGAACCTGTAGCTCACAAAAATTTTGGCCAGAAACTAATGTAGAGAGATATATCTTGCGCCCTGCAGTGGTAATGTAGTGGGTAGTTTTGGTATACATAGAAGGGGAGATAGGGACGATTAGAAGTTTCCCAATAGCATTTGCACAAGAGCTGTGCTTGAGTAATATTTTATTTACAGCTGTCTGAGTGGCCACACCCAGACTCTTATTGAGTGTTTGATAACTTGGATAGCAGGCATGGAGAGCACAGGGGGGAAAGGGTAGATATAAGTCTTTTTGGAGACAAGCTTCATGACTGATTGTCATGGGGAAAATGACCTATCTTTTTATCTTTCAATTTGCTCCTATAGTTCTTAGATTTGTAGTGTAGATTATCAGTTTTCTAGACAAAAAGGAACTTGACATGATGTCCTTATATATTTTCAACATAAGCCACATTAATGTATGTATAATTTATATATCAAATGCTATCTAGTCTCATTCTTTTTTATGGCATAAAAGTTCTTTCTTGTTATGTCCATTCCCAGACATAATATTAGTTTTCAATAAGTCTAAAGTAAAAGATGAAAGAAACTACAGATATTTTATTTCAAAATTGCCTTGTACCTATCGAGATATTAACAATTGAATTGGATCATATAATTTATCAAACTATGTAATCTACATTTTAAAATATTTTGCTCACTTTACAGGTCTTTCAAAAGAGAAGACAGCATTTGGAACCCTTTGTGTGTGTGTGTGTGTGTGTGTGTGTGTGTGTGTGTGTTGAGAGAGAGAGAAAAACAGAAGAAATATTGAACTTGACATCCTGTCAGAAACAAACATAATGAGGACTTGCTCCTGCCTATACTTATTCATTTGGTCCTGTATGCTTCGTGTGGTTGACCTGACACCTTTAGAAGAAAGAATGAACAGATATTTACAAAGAAAAAGTACACTCAGTCTCTCAGAAGATCATGGGAAAATGCTACATCGAACCAAGCGTGGTTGGATGTGGAATCAGTTTTTTTTGCTGGAAGAGTATACAGGTACAGACACTCAATATGTAGGCAAGGTAAGCCTTTTTTTTTTAATGACAAATACAGAAACTGAATAAAAGAATATATATATATATATATATATGTATGCATGTATATATGTATGTATATATATGTATATATGTTTATATGCCTGTATATATATATATATGTATATATCTTTGCTTATTTTGTTCATCCTAAGTAAGAATTACACACACATATTTGTATGTATATATAAATATGTATGCATGTATATATGCATGTGTATACACAAATATGAATGTGTATACATTAATATTCACATATATGCATATTTGATGAAATTTTGGAGTTGATATGAATAATTCTAATGTATAGTAACTAAAAAAACAGTCTTTCAAATAGCATTTAAAATCATTGATCAAAAGCAACAGAAATGTATAATAGGAATAAAACTTTCCTTTCACTTTACTAATTATATGATTCTCAATGATATGGACAATGTATACTTTATGTGAAATGTCCTACTTGGTTCCTTCTCTTTGTAGTATTGTCAACATAGATATTATCCTATATTAACTCTTTAGCATAACTAGTCCTGCAGTTTTCCTTATCTCCCAGGTGTTAATAGGATGAGTCCAGTATTAGCAAATACTTCAACTTTGGATGACAAAAAACAAAAAGAAAACAGCAATATTTCCTTCCAGTTCATGAAATAAAGGGAAAAAAATCCTGTTTCTCCTTTTTTTTTTTTTGTTTCTCCATAGGATGAAGTGTTTTTTGTTTTTTGTTTTTTTTTTTGCTGTTTGTTTGTTTGTTTTTGTGGGGTTTTGTTTGTTTGTTTGTTTGTTTTGCTTAGAAGCAAGGGATCTTAAGACAACGTCCTTAACCTCAGAATTAAATGAAAGATTTTTTTCTCCTTTGCCTCTACCTTCAATTTTCCAAAAATATATATCTTCTATGATAAGTTCATTTATTCATTCAATTTTACCTTTCTCATTCATATTCCAAATTACTTAATTTTATTTGTTTGTTTTTCCGATTTGTGGTTCATTAATTTCCCAGGATCAAAGGTGAAAAAAGAACAAAATATCAAACTAAGTACAAAAATGCATGAATGGGAAATAAATAGTACCTATCACTCTTTCCTTCTGATTTCTTTTGATGGCAGCATCACGATTTCAATCATCTCTTTAAATCTTGTAAGTCACCTTTCACTCCTTCCTCGTCATCATTATCATCAATTACTGATGGTAATTTATAAAGTTAATACATGAACCCAAGTGTTCTTACTGAAGTCCAGAATATCCCATCAGTTGACTAAGCCATCTAGTCAGTTACAGACTAATCAATGGCACTTTTTGCAGAGTGCCTTGAATATTGTATGATATGAAAGATTTAGAGCTGGTGGGCACCTTAGTGACTACTAAATTTACAGACTTTAACCAAGTAACACTCTCCTTCATTTTTTGTGGTTGTTCAGTTTTTTTGTTTGTTTGTTTGTTTTTTTATCATGCCCTACTCAATGGGGACTCATTTGGAGTTTTCTTAGCAAAGATTACTGGAGTAATTTGCCACTTTCTTCTCCAGCCAATTTTAAGATGAGGATATTGAATCAAAGAGTGTTAAGTGGTTTGACTGGTGTCATACAGCTATTAATTGTCTGAGGGCAGATTTTAACTCAGAAAAAAATGAGTCTTCCTGACTCCAGGTCTTATGCTCTATCCTCTAAGATATGTAGATGTCCATCATTTTGCAGGTGAGGAATCAGGTAGAGAAAAACAAAGTCACTTGCCACTGGCCATGTGACAGGGAACTAGTAAAAGTATGTCTTACAGTCTCCAAGCCCCATGCTATGCCCATTAAATCTTTTGCTATTTTTTTTTATTTCTACTGTTATCATCATGTAATCAAGATTGTATTTTCTCTTATTTGGATAATTTTGGTAGGTTTTTTCTCAAATTATTTCACACTCCGAAGTGTTTCTTCTAATTTGCCTTCCAATAAGTGCATCCTTGTTAGAATAATCTAACATAGTTCAAAAAAAAAAAAAGAATCTAAGGTTTTGGTTACTTGAATAAGACTTAGAGGTCATGTAGTCTAAACTTCCCATTTTAAAGGTGAGGCACAAAACGGAAATGAGAATATTATTAATCTAAGTTAATCATTCAAGCACTTAGTTGCATAATCTCAGCTTCTGTTATTGATTTCTACTCCATTGCCTTTCCTCATTTAATTATACTAATACTTAAACTTTGATTTTTTTGAAATTTTTCAGTTAGTCAAATAGTCATAGTATCAGGCACTGTACTAAGAGATGGTCATATATAAAAAAATACCTTCTTATGCAGGTTGAATTTTAGTGGGGTTGTGAAGCAAACCGTGTGTGTGTGTGTGTGTGTGTGTGTGTGTGTGTGTGTGTGACATGCAAAGTAAAAGCTTTGATTATAGGAGAAGAGCACCTAAAGTTTTGCATTGGGGAGGTAATCAGGAAATTGATTATGTAGGAGTTAATACCAAAGTCGATGCTTTTAGGGAGTTTGGTCTTAGAAAGCAGATAGGGTTTCCAAGACATATGCGGGAAAAGGCAGAATATTGGAAGCATGAAAGTATCATATGTGCAAAATCACAAAAAGTGGAAAAGAGATGAAACAGCTCATTGACCAATTTAGCTTAAATCAATCAAATATGTATTAAGTTCCTACTATGTTCCAGCACTGTGGCAAATGCTAGCAATGCAAGTAAAAAGAATGAGAGAATTCTTATTTAAAGTGACCTTAGGGAGTCAAGATGGTGTAGTAGAAATAGCTCTTTCACACTGCTCCGGCTCCCACAATTCCCAAATTCATGTAAAAGGGTACTTTGAACAACCTATGGAGCTCCAGAACCCACAAAATGACACAGGGGGTAAGAAGTCGCTGAGAAGCTTCAGCACAGCCATGGACACATGCAACAGCTTCAGCTCCTGGCAGGCTAACTACAGGGGTACCTGGGTATCAATCTTGGTGGTAATCACTTTTGATTTAACCTTCTTATATCTGGATTGTGGTCTGGAGTGGAGGTCTTGGGGTATGTGACCAGCTTGACAGAGCATGTGGGGGCTTCAGAGAGGGCACCCAACTAATACCCCTGGCAACGGAGAAAACCCTAATATTTGGGATGGAAGCTACCCTGCCTAGAGGCAGAGTACTACTTGGCAACAAGTCCAAAAGTCAAGTAATTTAGTGGTAACATGCCTAGGCAAAGGAAACAAAATAAACAGAAAAAAATCAACATTAGACTTTCATTTGGGGGACAAAGAGAATCAAAGCATGGAATAGGAGGGGACTGGGAGGTCAGAACACCTGCAACAACAGCTTCAAATGAAAATGCAAGTGGGTTACAGGCCATAGAGGAGCTTAAAAAGGATTTTTAAAATGAAGAAGAGTGGAGGAAAAATTGTTAAGAGAAGTGAAAATGATGCAAAAAATTATGAAAGGATATTCAACAGCCTTACTGAGGAAAATAACGCCCTAAAAATAGACTAACTCAAATGGCAAAAGAGGCTGAAAAAGACAATGAAGAGAGGAATGCCTTATAAAGCTGAATTTGCCATATGGAAAAAGAACCTCAAAAGCTCACTGAGGAGAATCTTTCCTTTGGTTTAGAATGGACCAAAAGGAAACTAGTGACTTTGTGAGAAATCAAGATGGTGTTAAACGGACACAAACAAATGAAAGAATAGAAGGCAATGTGAAATATCTCCTGGGAAAAACCACTGACCTGGAAAATAGATACAGGAGAGATAACTTAAAAATTATTGTACTACCTGAAAACCATGATCAGAGAAAGAACCTAGAAATCATCCTTCAAGGAATTCTCAAGGAAAATTGCTCTGATATTTTAGAAGCAGAGGGCAAAATAGAGGTTGAAAGAATTCACCAATCACCTTCTGAAAAAGATCTCCCCCCCAAAAAACTCCTAGGAATATCATAGCCAGGTTCCAGATTTCCCAGATCAATGTGAGAATATTACAAACAGCCAGGAAGAAACAATTTGAATACTGTGGAAATGCATTCAGGACAGTGCAAGATCTAGCATCTTCTACACTGAGGGATCAAAGGTCTTGGAATATGATATTCTGGAGGGCAAAGGACCTAGGATTAAAAACAAGAATCACCTACCCAGCAAAACTGAGTATCATGTTTCAGGGGAAAATTTTGTCATTCAGTGGAATAAAGGACTTTTAAGCATTCTTGATGAAAAAACCAAAGTTGAGTAGAAAATTTGACATTCAGATACCAGAAGCAAGAGATGCTTGAGAAGGTAAACAGGGAAAAGAAATCATAATGAGATTATCAAACTTGAACTATATACATTGCTACATGGAAAAAAAAAACTATAACTGTAATAGATGAAAATTTTCTCTAAGTATGAAAATAGTTGAAGAAGGGTATATGGGCATACAAATACATATGTGAATGTGTGCATATATTTTTACAAGTATACATAGAGGACACAGGTCAAATTTAATAGGAAGGTCTGATACATAAAAGGTCAAATTAAGAGGTGAGAGAGTAATATAATGAGAGAAGATAGGGAGAGACAGAATGGGGTAAACTATATCATAGAGAAGAGGCAAGAGAAAATGGTTACAAGGGAGGGGAAGAACAGGAAGCAAAAAAGCAAAATTTTATTCTCATTGAATTTGTATTAGGGAGAGAATGACATACATACTAAATAAGATACCTCATCCTACAGGAGAGTAGGGGAGAAGGGGGTGAGAGTGGTGGATGAGAGAAGGGAGGTCGGGAGGGAATGGTGGGAGGGAAATTGAAGCACTCACTTTTGAAAAGGGATAGTATCAAAGGAGGGTATAGACCAAATGGGAGGTGGGATAGGAAGGAGGGAAATATAGTCAGTTTTTCACAATATATGTACTATGGTAATGTTTTGCATAGCTACACATGTACAACATATAAGGAATTTTTTATATTTCCAGTAAGCATGGGCAAGAAGGGAGGAAGGGAATGAATCTTGAATTCAAAGTCTTAAAATCACATGTGTAACATATATAAATACTATTATTAATATTATTTTACATATAATTAGGAAATAAGATATACAGGCATTGAGGCCCAGATATTCACCTTGCTTTTCTGAAAATGTTGGAGGGGGTATAGGAGAAGATATGGGAGAGAGCAGATTTGATGAGGGAATATCCTGTGGGACTGCTATTCTAGGGTGGGGGCTAGGGAAAAAATGTGGAAAAATTGTAACTCAAAATCTGGCTGAAATGAATGTTAACCACAATTTATAAAGCATTTGGGAAAAAAAAATAATGTTACCTTAAACCATGTATTTGATGAAGTAACTAAGAGATTTAAAAGAACAGAACATCTAGGATATAATCTTGGTGAATACCAAGGACATGATGTAGATGTCAAGGAAGGAAAGCATACTTAGAGTAATTGGTCAGCCTCATAAGAGAACCAGGTGCCAGTATGATCATGAAAAGTAGAAGAGAAGATATCCTGGAGGAAAAAATTGCATATTAGCTTGTGGTATCAAAATATTTTAAAATTTGTTAGAGTAGTGTTTATAAAAGTGTACTATTCATAGACTATATATAATTTGTATGAATAGTGTGTTTTACAAAATAATCAATAGCTAGGCACAGTGGCATGAGTACATGATAAATATTGGTGAGACTGAGGATGACATTTCTCTAGAGTTTGAGGGTTCTGAGCTACAGTGGGCTATGCCCTATCTGCAAAATATTCCTCATTAATATGGTGTGGAGGCAATGGGATGACTAGAAGGCTTAGTGAATCAGTAGTGGAATTGGGAACATTATCAGCACTTTGACACTAGACAATTTTGGGACACAGTATTAAATCAATCAAACAATGTAGATGCCAAAAATCAACAAAAAATAATGGAAGGATCAATAAAAGGTGTATTAATAGAAGATAAATAGATGAGTATACAGGTGGTAGATAAATAGATAAAAATATAGAATAGAAGCATTAATAGGTAGATGACATATTAGTTTATTGTTTTGCTTTCAGATGATGTTTTCAAAAAGAGTCAACATAAAGATTAAGTAACCAGGTCAGCCCTGAAATGCTACAGTATAAGTAAACAGTATTTTATTAAGTGCTAACTACTTACTAGAAATTGTACTTAATACTGAAGATACAAAAAAAAAGAAACAGATTTCAAGAAGTTCACAATATAAGGAGGCAGATAATATAGAAATGACCATCTGCAAACAATACATAAACAATTTACACTGTAGATAATCTCAGAATGAAAGCATTAAAGTTAATAAAGATCAGAAAAGGTTCTGCATCACTTGTAATGAAGAAAAAAAAACTGTTATAAGAGGGCTGTTCTTATCTCTGGTTCCCTGGTGGACAAAGACATGAAGTGAAAGAGAAAGGATAAGAATGAAGAGAAAGAATAAGAATGAAGAGAAGGGAATTTTCTCCTATTTCCTTGTATGAGACTGAACCTAATTGATATTTCCAAATAAATAAAATACATCTTTGAGATAATTCCAACTTATTATCTCAAATTCTCCAAAATCCAGCTGTCCTATCTCTTTCAACTCCATGTTGATTCCTAGTACCATTAGTACCACTACTACCCTACACTCAACTCCCTATTTCTCCATGTCCTTAGTATCACATTAGAGCTAAAACTATCAATTCTAGCAGAAAGGGTAAAAAGGGAAATATGAATGAGGGAAAACTTCTTGAAAGATTTCCTCTAGCAAACCTTTAAAGGCAAATTGATTTGGAAATGAATGAAGAAGAGAAATAAACTGTAATTATCAAGTACCTAGTATGTGCCAGTTCTATACTAAACACTAGTAAATATCTCATTCAATCCCTTCAACAGCCCTTCGAAATAATTACTATTAATATCCTCATTTTACAGATAGAGAAAATGAGGAAGATAGAGATTAAGTGAGTTGTTCATGGTCTCATAGCTAGTATCTGAAAGTGTATTTAAACTTAAATCTTCTTGACTTCGGGCTCTACAGAACTTGTGAACCTCTGTTCGAAAGGTCTTAAAAGAAGAGAGATGTGAAGAAATAGCCAACTAAGATGAAGAGAAGGAAAAAATGCCTTTCCAGGGCTACAGTTTTGTCAAAGCACATTGAACATGTTTGGGAAAGTTTCAGTTGTCCCACTATAGTTGTCTCTATCATAGTATTTAGAACTACACTTAAAAATTTATTCGGTCTTCTATGAGTCAAATTTGTTTAATTGATGTCTGTAATACTTAATAACAATTCCATTTCATTCAGGATAATCTCAGTTAAGTAATGAGAATAATCTAATTCACATTGAATTTGCTGATATTTATGAATTGGGGGATATTTGCAATTTAGAAAGAAATTTTTGATAAGCAAAGTAAATGCACTTTTGTACAGAATGCAAATAGTGTCTGAGTTGCATGTCTTTGAGGATACAAACATAAAAATGTGTCATTTCTGGCATTCAAGGAGCTGACAAGTAATTTTGAAATCAGACTCATAACTTGTTGTGATCAGAGAAGCAGAATGGCTACATTCTCATAGTTGGGGGGGTGGTAACATAAGTAAAATGAAAGATTTTAGCCCTTGCCGCTGCCATTCCTGGAGGTCTGCTGCTTGGAGACGAGGCCCCCAACTTCGAGCTGGACACCACGATCGGCCGCATCCGTTTCCACGACTTCCTAGGAGACTCATGGGGCATTCTGTTCTCCCATCCTCGGGATTTTACTCCAGTGTGCACAACAGAACTGGGCCGTGCTGCAACCCAGAATTCGAAAAGCGGAATGTTAAGATGATTGCCCTTTCTATTGACTCTGTCCAAGACCATCTTTCCTGGAGTAAGGATATCAATGCATACAAGAGGAGGCCACAGAGAAGCTTCCTTTCCCCATCATTGATGATCACAAACGGGATCTTGCAGTCAAGTTGGGCATGTTAGACCCAGATGAACGGGATGGGCAGGGCATGCCTCTGACAGCCCGTGTGGTATTTATTTTTGGCTCCGATAAGAAGCTGAAGCTGTCTATCCTCTACCCAGCAACTATCCCAGCAGGAACTTTGATGAGATCCTCAGAGTGATTGATTCCCTTCAGTTGACAGCATACAAGAAGGTTGCTACTCCTGTTGACTGGAAATGTGGGGATAGTGTCATGGTTGTTCCAACTATCTCTGAAGAGGAAGCCAAAAAACTGTTTCCTAAAGGCGTCTTCACCAAAGAGCTCCCTTCGGGCAAGAAATACCTACGGTACACCCCTCAGCCATAGGTTACTCCAGCAAGACCATGCTGGGGTCTGGCTGGGGCTCCCTTGAAGATCTCTGCCAGAAGGGATACCAGCCTGCCAATCATGTCTTCCTACAGTAATTGATTTAAACATCTTGGGGTGATAAAAGTCGGGAGTCTTTGAGCTGCTCTGTTAATGGCTTGTTAAATGAAAATGGCACTAAAAGTCACCCATGATTCCTCTTCTTGTGCCTTTACCAGCATTTCACTTGGGTCATTGAACTCCCTTGTTGCTGTGCTGGCTATCTCTGGGATGGTACTGTTTGGGACTTTAAATCCTTGTGAAATCTGTTGCAATCTCCATCATCAGCCACCTAGTATGGTTGGCATTTAGGAAAGGGACTACTTAGGAATATTGCAGGAATAGGACTTCTTTAACTGACCTAATAAACAAATCATCTCTTTTTCTAATTATCTGTTTGAGGGAGGAGACAATTTAACATGTCTGGTTTTGAACTTCACCTCCCTAAGTTTATGACCAACAACTTGAAATATTTAGGTGTTTCAGATAGTTTTTTTTTCTAAAATGTTGAGTGTTCTAACCACAGGAAAAACCTGGAGATTCTTCTCTTTCCAGCAGATAAAGGGAAGCAGAATACAATCTTAAAATATTTTGATAGATTGGGCAGAAGAGCTTTCTAATTAGGTTACAAGTATGTGGTTGAGACTACAGAGAAGCAAACTACACAAGGCCTGCTAGTGATGTAGAGAATGGTGGAGGGCCATAATTATGGGTGCCTTTTAAACAAGTCACATACCTAGACATGGAAAACTGTTCCAAATGTTCATAATAAGCTGAAAGCATGTATACTCGAGGAAAGGAAGGGATAAAGATAGTATTTCTTTACTATAAAACATTATCTCTGCAGTGGATTGTTTTCTGATATTTTGCCTTTAGGAAAGCCACAAATAAAAGCTTTTTGAAACTAAAAAAAAAAATGAAAGATTTTAAAAAGTAGAAGGGAATTTATTGAGGAAGTGATACTATCAGATACATAGTATCTCCCTATCAGTCTCTAGAGAATTAAGTAATGATTAGCTCCCTGATTCTCTTTATTTCATTCCTATTAAAAACAAGCAAAAATAAAAATAAAAAAATTTCCTCATTGATTAGATAAGCTTATTTGGGGTATATGCATAATAACACAGGCACCATAAATAATATGCCATTTATCTCTGAAAAATATTCTAGGATAGAAAATGGTGGACACTATTTTTACCTATATCATTTCATTGACATTTAACTATTACCATAGGTTGGTCACCAAAAATGTATTTTCTATAAAACAAACAAGTTCCATCTCATCTCAAAGCTAGATTGATTTAAGTATTTTCTTGGCCCAGTTTTTTTTAAACAAAGAATATTTGGAAGGAGCCAGTTTATGAAACAAAACAAAAGGCTTGAGTAGAGAGGTGACATGGTCAGACCCGAGCCTTAGAAATATCAATGACAACTATTCAATAAGCAAATTCATGTGATTTAGTGATGTGTTTGACACTTTTGGATTTCATCAATGAGTGGCTTGTGGTTCCTTTGTAGGATCTTAGCCAGTTATAGGATTCATTCAGGAGTAAACCAGTTTTAGTGACTTTGATAAAAAACAAAACAAAACAAAACAATATTTCCTAAAAGCTATCAGTTATTTACGTATTGCTCTGTAAAAGTTTTTATTTTTTTTAAGACAATCAGGATTAAGTCACTTGCCCAAGGTCACACAGCCAGTAAACATCAAGGGTATGAGGTTGGCTGGTGATCTATGCATTGTGCCACCTAGCTACACTTAGACATTTTTTTTCTAAAAGCACTTATTTATTTAACTTTTAACATGATTATTACATGTTATGCAAATATCTACCAGTTCCCTGGCTTCTTTTTGACAAGAATGTATCCATCAGTGATGTTTCAGTGTGATGAAATATTTGTTTCATTGGTATTGTAAAATATTTTATTTGGATGGTTTTTAAATCCATTATTATACATTTTATTATTCCAAAAGTCTGCTTTCTTACTGACAATCCAAAAGTGACCACTACTCTAAATCAAAACCAATGTTGTGTCATGGAGCTCACTGACAGTCTCATGAATCCATCTGAAAATAATGTTTTTAAATGCATAAAGTAGATAAGATTACAAAGGAAACCAATTATATTGAAATAAACTTATCATAATATTTTTTCATTTTTGAAATTCACAATTTGGTTTCCTTCTTTCTTTTTATCATATTAAAATACTAAGGGTCTATCAATTTATTGGTATTTTCATAAAACCAGCTCTTAGTTTTATTTATTAATTAATAATTTTCTTATTTTCAATTTTATTACTCTCTCCTTTGTTTTTCAGTATTGGTAATTTAGCATTTAATTAGGGATTTTCAATTTGTTTTTTTTTTCTAGGTTTTTCAATTGCATGCCTAATTCATTGAAGTCACTTTTCTCTAATGTATTCAAGTATGCATTCAGGGATATAAAATTTCCACTAAGAACTGCCTTTAATGCATCCTACAAATTCTGATAGGTTGTCTTACTATTGTCATTCTCTTGAAAGAAATTACTGATTTTTCTACAATTTCTTGCTTGACCCACTCATTCTTCAGGATTAAATTGTGTACTTTCCAACTAGTTTTTAGTCTTATCTTTCCATGGCCCTTTATTGCATATTATTTTTATTGCATCATGATCTGAGAAGGATGCATTTAATATTTCTGCATTTCTGCACTGAATTGTGAGGTTTTTATGCTATAGTATATGGTTGATTTTTGAGTATGTGTCATGAATCCACTGAGAAGGAATTATACTCCTTTATTATCCCCATTCAGTTTTCTCCAGATATCTATCATATCTAGCTGCTCTAAAATTTGATTCACCTCCTTAAATTCTTTCTTGTTTATTTTGAGGTTAGATTTATCAAGTTCAGAGAGGGGGAGATTAAGGTCCCCCCTAGTATGGTAGTACTAGTATAGTTTTGCTATTTCTTCCTCTAATTCCCTTAACTTCTACACCAGGAATTTGAACTCTATACCACTTGGTTCATATATGTTAAATAATGATATTGCTTCAATCTCAATGGTTCCTTTTACCAGGATACAATATCCTTCCTTATCTCTTTTAATTAGATCTATTTTTGCTTTTGCTGTATCTGAGATAAGGATTGCTACCCCTGCTGTTTTTACTTTAGCTGAGGCATAATATATTATACTCCAGCCTTTTCCCTTTACCCTGTGGGTATACCTTTGTTTCAAGTGTGTTTCTTGTAGACAGCATGTTGTATGATTATGGATTTTAATCCATTCTGCTATCAGCCTCTGTTTTATGGGAGAGTTCATCCTATTCTCATTCATAGTAATGATGACTGTCTGCCTCTTCCCCTCCATCCTATTCTCTCCCCTGCTTATGTTTGTGTTTCATCCTTTTCCCTTCCCCTCCTTAAGGGTTTTCCTTTTGACCATGACCTCCCTCATTGTTCCCTCCTTGTGACACCCCCCCTTCTGTACCTACCCTTTCCCCTTACTAAAATTTCCCTCATCTCTCACCCCCCTTTTTATTCCCCACTTACTGTCCTAGTGACTATAGACAAAATAGATTTTCATACTTATCAGAGTATTTTATTCCCCCTTTGGCCCAAGACCAATGAAAGTAAATTTCATGTAGTGCTCCTCTCCCTCCCTCCTTTCCCTCTACTTAATGAGTTTTTGAGTCTTTTTTCAAATTAGAATCTTAAATTTAACTGATTATATTGATCCTTCTTGCCTGCAAGATTATGCTCAGTTTTTCTGGATAGTTAATCCTTGGTTGCAGTACTAGCTCTTTTGCCTATGAAATATCAAACCCCAGTCCCTCTGATCTTTTAATGTAGAAGCTCCTAGGTCCTGTGTGATCCTGACTGTATTTCTAGGATATTTAAATTGTTTCTTTTTTGGCTGATTGCAATATTTTCTCCTTAATCTTGTAATTCTGGAATTTGGCTACTATATTTCTTGGACTTTTCAATTTGGGTTCTCTTTAAGAAGGACACCAGTAAATAATTTCGATAAATATTTTAACTTCTGATTCTAGTACTTCAGGACAGTTTTCTTTGTCGATCTCTTGGAGGATGTTGTACAGGCTGCTTTTTTCATCATGGCTTTCATGTAGACCCATAATACTTAATTTATCTCTCCTGGATCTGTTCGATAGGTCAGTTGTTTTTCCATTGAGATATTTTACACTTTCTTCCAATTTTCCAATCTTCATGTTTTGTTTGTTTGACTCTTGGTGCATCATAGAGTCCTAAGTTTCAGTTTGACTCATTCTAATTTTAGTGAATTATTCTCTTTGGTTACTTTTTGAAGTCCTTTTTTAGGGATGTATTTTCTCCAAACTTTTCCCTAATTTTATTTTTTAAGGATTTGTTTTCTTCAGTGAGACTTTTTGCTAATTTGATCCTATAGAATTAAATTTGTCTTCTACCTCCCTAATTTGGCCTTTAAAATCTTTCTTGAGTTCCTCCAAGAATGCTTTTCAAGCTTCAGACCAGTTCATATTTCCTTCTGTGTTCCCAGGTGTGAGTATAGAGTCCATGTTGTCCTATGTATTTGGTTGTTCTTGATCGCTATAATAAGCTCTAATTGATTTCCTTGCCTTCCCCTTCTCCTTTCCAGCTTCCTTACTTCCCATTGTTATTTCCTATTTCCAAATTTCTCAGGCTGGGAACTAAGGGCCTGGTTGTAGACTTTGAATGCTGTAGCCTCTGTGTGTCTAGATTGAGGCCAAGGCCAGGAGTCTCTGGTAATCTGTTGAGGAAGCGTGTTCTGGCCACTTCAGATTTCTGCCTCTATACCCCTGGACAACTGCTTAGGCAGGCTTTTGCTGGTCAGGTGAGGTAGGGCTTGTTGGGACCTCTCCCCCTCGTCTCTTTAGCCTCAGTTATACCATTCTCAGTAACTCCCAAGCCCAAGAGTATTTCCACTATCTCAGGATTTAAGTCTGGGTGGGACTCTTATATATGGGTTTTCTAGTTAAGGGAGGAGGAGTCTGAAAAGCCAGAGTTTGGTTTATCATCCTGGTCCCTGGAAAAACAGGCATTATATTTCTAAACATCTAGGTTGGGGGCTAATAGGATAAGCTGCTCTCTCTGCTGAAGGCCCTGAGCCATCTCCTACCTAGCTCCAATGGATCCTCTCTTACATTGGTGAGATGCTTGTGAGATGGCTGCAAATTGCCCTTGGGATGAGTGAATTGGCCAGCTGGGGCTCCTTCTCTCTCTGCTGTTGTCTGTTCTCTAGTCCAAGCTACTGCAGCCCCCACATGCTCAGTGCTGCCCCTGCCCAGACCCACATGGGCACCTTCCTGGGATGGATTCCACCATGCTCTGTTTCTCAGTGGATTCCGATACTCCAAAAATCTGCTCAGATTCACTTTCCAAAGTTCAGTGACAGGATTCATGGAGGGGCTTAGAAAAGTTACTCCTTCCCTTCCACCATCTTGGCTCTACGCCTAACGTTTTCTTCCCATAATATATTTAAAAACATGGTTTATTGAATCTAGCTTAAGAACTCTTTCTATAAACATACATTTTATTGACTCATAAAGGATAAAAGAATGATAATAGTTTTAGCAACCATAATTTCAGTTGTGTGGAATTGTAATTTCATTGGTATACTTAATTTGCTAATGAGGAAACTCCTTCAATCAGTGTAGATTCCCAAATATTCTGCAACTTAAAAACCTAAAGAGTCGAAATATATTGTAGCTAGGAGTCATAGCAAATAGAGCACTGCACATAGAGACAAGAAGCCCTGAGTTAAAAGCCGACCTCAGACATTTAATATCTATATGACCCTGGGCACATCACTTTGTTCTACTTTAACTGCTTCATTATTAAAATGCAGAAGCCGCCTTCCTCTGAAGGCTGGTTTGAGAAAATATTCTGTAAAGCACTTTGCAAAACTTTAAGTGTTATATAAAATACAAGCTATCATCATCATCATCATCATCATCATCATCATTATTCAAAATTATAATACTCACTCCCAATTACATATCACTTTTTTTTTTACCAAATACGTTCATGAAGACAACTTTGAAAAATATGTAGGATAAAAAGTATTCTCATTTTAAAGGGGAGTGAAGTAAGGCATAATCCATGGACATACAAATCATAACCAAGGGAGACAGAATTTTAGTTTATTTCTTTATCTTTAAAGTTTAATGTTCTTTGCCAGGTGTACTTATTCATTACAGGGAATAACACACAATGCACACTTACTAAATACTTGTCATATCTAATTAAATGACTTGGGTTTTTTTGCTGTTGTTTTTATTTTGTGATTTTTTTTGGATGAAACATTACAGGTCACTTAATGGAACTGAGTAAGGAATGGGGAAAAAATAACTACATATATCAAAACCTGAACAGAAGTGAACACTAGTATCAACAGAGGGGAAGAGAGATAAACTAAAAGTGAATCAGTTGAAGATCTATTATATTTTTACATGCTAGTCATTGACCACATTTTCTTCATTACAAGGAGATGACCTTATTTGCTTGAAAATTATGCTAGGGTGGGGTGGCTAGGTGGCCCAGTGAGTAGAGTGCCAGCCCTGGAGTCAGAAGGACCTGAGTTCAGATCCGGCCTCAAATACTTAAGGCACACACAAACAAACAAACAAACAAACAAACAAACAAACAAACCTAGCCGTGTGACCTTGGGCAAGTTACTTAACCCCAATTGCCCTCCAAAAAGCAAAAAAAAAAAAAATGCTAGGGAGAGGTTTAATAATGAATGGTAGATCTGACACTTGATGTCCAGTTTAATTAGCTACAAAAATGATCAGCATATTAGCTTCAAGGTGATAAGTATTATCTACCATATGTGTTGTTGAAAATTCTACACCGTCTGAATCCACAGAGGGGGTGCTCATATGAACAAAATCCAAATATTTAAGTACTAAAATATGTATGTTTATGTTTCATTGTTATAACAATTCACTCCAAAACCAGTCAGTCTGAACTAGCTATTTCATGACAATTTGTTGCACCTTTCTTTGGCAGGGCAATACTTTATATAATGGCCCTTCTTTATGCTAGATTCATTATCTCCAGACCTCCAAGTTCATTTTAGGACAATGAAATATTGATATATGATTTTTTTTATTTGTCCAGATAACACATATATCTTTGTATAATCATCCATAGTTGACCAACCCAAATAGATGGGAATAATTTCCCT
Source organism: Gymnobelideus leadbeateri (assembly GCA_011680675.1). Lineage (NCBI taxonomy): Eukaryota > Metazoa > Chordata > Mammalia > Diprotodontia > Petauridae > Gymnobelideus > Gymnobelideus leadbeateri. Next base: position 8,383 of record WOXC01007243.1, on the reverse strand, counting down.
TACTATTTTCGCATATCAAGGGAATCAAATGCCTCATATTTTGTTCTGAGTCTCAATACCAACAAAGTTTATTCCTCTTTCCTTTGCATGTTTCTTATTGAGAGTGTTTTTGTTGTTATTTTCTTTGCCATTTCCCTTAAGTAATTCATAGTTTATGGTACACTGAAGGCTAAATATCTCTTTCCATTGGCCTTCGAGTTGTTTGTAATGTTGAAAATTCTGAGAAAATTCACATCATGTTGGAGGGCTCAATTTTTAAGAAAAATACATTATTGCTAGTGTGAAATAAAATTCCCAATGGAAAATATTTTCTGAGATATATGTACATCTAGGTTCATTCAACATTCTTTCTGTCCAAAGGCATAATAAAAATATTTTGAACTTACAAGAATAAAATATGTATAAAAAGGTACTGGCAGAATAGAAAGAATACTAGATTGAATATTATGGAAACTGGACTCAAATACTCTTTAATTCCTAAAAGTGTTATCATGGGCAAGACACTTAATATCACCAAATCTCACTGCCTGAATCAGTAGAGTATGGTCATATACAGTAAGATGGCATTTTCACTACCACACAAATTAGAATTTCTACTTAACCACCTAGTTGTTCTTCAATTTAAAAAAAATAAGATTTAAGGGAGCCAAGATGGCAGAGCACTTCCACAGTGCTCCAGCACCCAACACTTTAAAATAATGTGAAAGGCGGACTCTGAACAACATCTGGAGCTCCAGGACCCACAGAACAACACAGAGAAGCTAACCTCCCATTGAAGACAGCACAGCAGCCCGGCGGAGAGTGGCCATTGCAGTGCTATGGGAGCCTACAGCTCAGTGCTCTGGGAGCCAAGTCCAGGACCTATTGAGTCAGAGCTTTTAGCCCCAGGGCAGCCAGTCCAACAGCCAGCTGGAGGGTCCCCAGAACTCCAGCAGCTATGACTTTTCCAAAATTTCCAACATAAAGTGAGAGGTTATTGCCTTGTGTACTTTCAGAGCAGTATTTGGGAGTGATTCAGCAGCTTCACCTGGGGGCTAGAAGCGACTGAGGAACTGCAGTATAGCCGGCAATTTGCAGCTTCAGTTGCAGCTTTAGCTCTTGGCCTGCAAAGTGTACAGGGGTCCTGCTATCAGTCTAGGGGGTAATCGCTCTTGCTTTAAATTCCCTGGATCTAGATGGCAGTCTAGGGTGGAAGTCTTGGGATATGTGTCCAGCTTGCCAGAGTGTGTGGGGGCTTCATGGAGGACACCCAACTAATACCTCCAGAAGTTGAGAAGACCCCAAGATTTGGGACAGAAGCTCCCCTGTCTGGTGGCAGAGTCCTACTGCGGCAACAAGCCCAAAAGCCAAGTAATTAAATGGCAACATGTCTAGTCAAAGGAAACAAAATAACAGAAAAATTCAACATTAGACTCCTATTTTGGGGGCAAAGAGGTTCGAATCATGGAACAGTAGGAGGACGGGGAGGTCGGAACTCCTGCACCAAATGCCCCAAATGAAAATAAAAGCAGGTTACAGGCCATAGAGGACCTTAAGAAGGATTAAAAAAAATAAGAGAAATGGAGGAAAAATTGGGAAGAGAAATGAGAAAGATGCAGGAAAAGTATGAAATGAGAATCAACAGCCTGACTGAGGGAAATAACACCATAGAAAACAGACTAACTAAAGAGGCAAAAGAGACTCAAAAAGGCAATGAGGAGAAGAATGCCTTAAAAAGACAATTTTGCCATTTGGACAAAGAATCTCATTGACTTGGAAAATAGATCCAGGGGAGATAATTTAAAAGTAATGGACTACCTGAAAGCCATGACCAAAGAAAGAACCTAGAAATCATCCTTCAAGAAATTCTCAAGGAAAATTGCCCTGAAGTTTTAGACCCAGAGGGTGAAATAGAGGTTGAAAGAATCCACAGATCACCTCCTAAAAAGATCCCAAAAAGAAAACTCCTAGGAATATTAAAGCCAGGTTCCAGAATTCCCAAATCAAGGAGAAAGTACTACAAGCAGCCAGGAAGAAAAAATTTCAGTATTGTGGAAACACAATCAGAATAGCACAAGACCTGACAGCTTCTACACTGAGGGATTGAAGGGTATGGAATATGATATTCTGGAGGGCAACAGACCTGGGATTAAAACCAAGAATTACCCACCCAGCAAAACTGAGTATGTTGTTTCAGGGGAAAACATGGTCATTCAGTGGAATAGAACATTTTCAAGCATTCTTGAGGAAAAAACCAGAGCTGAATAGAAAATTTGACATTCAGATACAAGAAGCAAGAACTGCTTGAGAAGGTAAACAGGGAAAAGCAATCAAAAGGAACTTATCAAAGTTGAACTATTCACATTCCTGCATGGAAAAACAATAACTGCGACTGATGAAACCTTTCCCAGTATGAAAATAATTGAAGAAGAGTATGTGGGCATATGAATACATATGTGAATGTGTGTATATATGTTTACAGGTATACATGGATAGAGGCCACAGGTAGAATTTGGTGGGAAGGGATGATACTTAAGGGGTGAAGATGAGAGGTGAGAGAGAATTGTGGCAAGAGGAGATGGGTAGAGATGGGGGCAGGGGTAAACAATCTCATGTAGAAGACGAAAGGGGAAGTAGTCTCAGGGGAGAGGAAGAAAAGGAAGCCAGAAAGGCAAAACCACATTCTCATTGAATTTGGCTCAGGGAGAGAATGACATACATACTAAATGGGATATCTCACCCTGTAGAAGAGTAGGGGGAGGGGCATGCGAAGGGGGATGATGGAGGTGAGGGCATGCTGGGGAAGGAGAGGTTGGAGGCACCGACTTTTGAAGAGGTACAGGATCAAAATAGGGAATGGACCAGGTAGGGATTTGGGAAGGGTGGTAGGGAAATATAGTCAGTCTTTTACAATATATCTACTATGGTAATGTTATGCATAGCTGTACATGTACAACATATACTGAATTGCTTATCTTCCCAGTGGGAATGGGTGACAAGGGACTAAGGGAATTGATCTGGGATTTGAAGTTTTAAAATTGAATGTTTCAAATATATATAAATATTATTATTAATGCTATTTTGCATGTAAATAGGAGATAAGATGTGCAGGCATTAGGGCACAGAGATTCACGTTGCCCTAGTAGAAAAGTCGAAGGAGGTATGGAAGAAGATATGGGAGAGAGCAGAATGGATGAGGGGATAGCCTGTGGAACTGCTGTACTGGGGTGGTGGGTAGGGGAAAAATGCGGAAAAAAACTGTAACTCAAAATCTGGCGTGAATGAATGATGTAAACCAGAAGTTAATAAAGCTTTTAGAAAAAATAAAATAAAAATAAGATTTAAAATTGTGTTTCTCATCCTTAACTCTAGCATCTAAAATATTTATAATTTAAAGGAAATATTTTTCAAACTGCTCTACCATTAGGAAAAACTGACATTTAGCAGATATCTATGCCTTCTAAATCTTCTCTCATTATTATATCTTACCTTATCATGAATATTCTTTTCTGAGTAGAACACTCTTTACATTCCAATCATATTTCCAATAAAATTTTTCTCCCTCCTTTGATTGTCTCTCAAATATTATTCATTTTGTTTTTTATTTGCTCTCATTTTTTTGTTTTATTTTTTCCTTCTTTCTCATGTTTCCTCCTATTAGTTCTTATTCTTCTTTATATTATGAATAATATAAACATATTTTTAATGTTAATGAATAAATAGAGCTAATATTAGACTGCATGTCATCTGGGGACAGTTGAGGAGAAGGAGGAAGATAGATAATATGAAATTCAAAATCTTATGGTAGTGAATTTTGAAAATTAAAAAGATTTTTTTCAAAAAAGGAAAAAAGGGAAAGAAATATTAGAAGGTAGGTGAACCAAGATGGCAGAGTAAAAGCAATAACTTACTTGTGTTCCCACTCCAACCACCTCTAATACTGGTAAAATATGACTCCATATAAATTTTTGAGCTACAGAACCAACAAAGTGATGGAGAGAAACAAATCTCACAAGGAAGGCAGCCTGGCAGGCCAACAGGAAGGGTCTATCACAATGAGCTGGGAATGTAGAGCAGTCCCACTTGGTTTGAATGTGCCCAGACCCAGGGCAGCTCATACCTGTAACACAGGTCACTGGAGCAGATTTCAGGGGAGTGAATCACTGGCAGCTCTGGCAGTTTCCAGACTTTCCAACTCATAAATGCCAAAGAGAAATTAACTAGTCAGTGGAGAACTCTACTGGAACTGCATAAGATAAGAGCATATTCTGGCCCCTGCCCCTGGGGCAGTGGAGGTGGTAGCAACTGCAGCTACTGCCACATGGCTGCCTCCTGAGCTCTATGTCCACAGATCATAGGGGTACCAAGGGACCATTCAGATGGTAATTGCCTTAATTTGTCCTGCTTGGATCTGGGTCCCAGTCTTAGGTGTCAGTCCTGGGGGTGAGGAATGCTACCATAGCAGAACTTCTGGTGACTATAGAGAGGTTATGCTCCTTATAGCTCTGACAACAGTTGTGACAACAGCTGCACAATACCTCAGAAATTTGGAACACATCACTCTCCACTCTAGAAGCAGAGTTGTGGCAAAATGCTTAAAAGGCAAGAAACTGGCTTGCAAGATGAGCAAACATAGGAAGTGCAATCAGACTATAAAATCCTCTTTTGGGGGGAAGACGAGGGTTAAAACATAGAACCAGAAAAAGACAACAAAGTCAAAACTACTACATCAAAAGTGTCAAACAAAAATATGAACTGCTGACAGGCAAGGGGGGAAATCAAGAAGGATTTTGAAAATCAAGAGAAATAGAGGGAAAAATGGCAAGAGAAATGAAAATGATGCAAAAAAATCATGAAAAATTAGTTAACAGACTGAGTGAAGAAAATAACACCTGAAAATAGACTAACTCAGATGGCAAAAGAGGCCCAAAAAGCCAATGAGGGAAAGAATGCCTTTAAAAGCTGAATTTCACAGATGGAAGGGGAACTTCAAAAGCTCATTGAAGAATATAATTCCTTCCAAATTATATGGAGCAAGTGGAAACCAATGACTTTATGACAAATCGAGATATTATAAAACAGAAATATATAAATGAAAAATTGAAGACAATGTGAAAAAAATGTTATTGTAAAAACCAATGACCTGGAAAATTGATCCAGGAGAGATAATTTAAAAATTATCGAAATACCTGGAAGCCATGATCAAAGAAAGGATCTAGACGTCACCTTTCGAGAATTTACCAAGGAAAACCCCTCTGATGTTCTAGAACAAGAGGACAAAATAAGAATTGAAAGAATTCAGCAATCACCTCTTGATAAAGTTTCCCAAAAGAAAACTCCTGGGAATAGTATAGCTAAATTCCATATTTCTAAGGTCAGAGAGAAAGGGTTACAAGCAGTCAGGAAGTAATTATTTGAATATTGTGGAAACACAATCACTATAGCACAAGATATAGCAGCTTCTCCCTAAGGAGATAGAAGAGCTTGGACTATGATGTTAAGGAGGTCAATGCAGCTAGGATTAAAACCAAGAATTACCTACCCTGCAAAACTGAGTTTAATACCTCAGAGGAAAATATGGACATTCAATGAAATAGAGGACATTCAAGCATTCTTGATGAAAAACAAAACAGAGCTGAACAAAAAATTTGACTCTCCAGTATAAGAAGCAAGAGAAACATAAAAAAAGTAAACAGGAAAGAGAAATCTTAAGGATCTTATTAAAGCTAAAATATTTGCATCCCTATATTGAAAGAAGATATTTGTAACTCATGAGATTTTTCTCAGTATGAGGATGGTTGAAGGAATTATATATGTATATAATTGTATACATATATAATATATGTATATAACGTATGTTTGGTGAATGTGTGAATGTATATTTGTGTTTGTATTGTGGGCATGTATACATACAAAGAGGGAACAGGGTGAGTTGAATATGAATGTATGATATAAAAAATAAAATTATGATCTGAGAGAAGAATATATTTCGAGAAGGAGAGGGGGAGAGATATAATGTAATGGATTATCTCAAATAAAGGAAGAAGCAGGAGGCTATTATAATGGATGAGAAGAGCAGGAAGGTGAAAGGGAATGAGTAAACCTTAATCACATTGGATTTAGCTTAAGGAGGGAGTGACATTCATACTCAATAGTATATTTTGCCCTACAGGAATATAGGGTAGAAGGGAATGACAGAAGAGAGGGCAAACTCGGGAAGAGGGTAGTTAGAAGCAAGCCCTTTTGTAAAGAGCCATGGTCAAAGAAGAAAATAGAAAAATGGGGGCAGGATAGGAAGGAGGGATATATAGTTACTATTTTACAATATGACTATTATGGAAACGCTTTGCATGCATAACACATGTATATCATATATTGAATTTTGTGTCTTCTCTGTGGGAATGGGTGAGGAGTTTGAAAGAGAGAGAATCTGGGACTCAAAGTTGTAAAAACAAATGTTATTTTTTTTTTTTATTGTGCAACCAGGAAATAAGTTATACAGGGATGTGGTATAGAAATTTATCTTGCCCTACAAGAAATTAATGGGTAAGGAGGCAAATGAGTGGATTGGGGGAATATAAGAGAGAGTAGATTGGGGGAAGGTGTATTCAGTATGTTTGCCATCTTGGGGTGAAGGGGTAGAGGAGAGATGGTAAGAAAATCTATAACTCAAAAGCATTGATAAATGAATGTTGAAAATAAAAACAAATAAAAAAGAAAATTAAAAAGTAAATATTGGGTAGGCACAAGGCTTAATTAATTTCAAGATCTAAAGAAATTATTTGGTGCATGGATAACACAAGCCCTTACAGGAAAAAGGTGTATTCAAAACTGAGATTTACCATGGTTATAGAAGGCACATAGGAATAAGAATGATGTTGTGGTAGAAGATTCTATTTACCTAAGCCAGTGGGCAAAATGTGTAACTAGTCACTCTGAATAGATGTGTGTTTTGTGGTGGGGTGGTCAACATGACCTCCACTGATAAACATTCAATCTTCAATAGCCATTGATTTAGTTATTGCTCAATTTATTGTAATTTTCCTAGATTTGAATACTGTGGGAACAGCTTCAACTTCTTCCAAGATTACATTGCATCAGATAAAAACTTGAGTCAGGTAAACTTTAGGAAAGGTATCTAAGTATAGCATCATTACTCAATGCAAAGAAGTCTATAATATTCTGCTTATAAGCATGAGAAAAAGTCCCTAGCTCACAAACTTTGAAATGTATTCATTTCACATATGCTAATGTACTCTGAGTTTATAATGCACAACAGATGATTATCACAGTGAAAATAGCAGTGTGTCTGGATTCAAAAGACCTATATACACATCTTGCCTCTGATGATTACTTATAAATGTAAAAACCTGCATTTCACATGTACGAATCATTTAACCTCCCTTATTCTCAGTTGTCTTATTTGTGAAATGTAGGGGTCATATTAATTGTGATTCAAAGTACCTTCCAAATCTAGATCTCTGAACCTATGAAATCCCTAGGAAGATTGATGCTAAAACTTCTTAGAAGAATCTTAAAATGATAAATTAATTAAAAAATAATCACTAGACATTATCATATTAATAACCCAAATTTGTATATCACTTTAAGGTTTGAAAACAATTTACAAACATATTGTTTTTTGTTTGTTTGTTTGTTTTGCTTTTTTGGAGGGCAATTGGGTTTAAATAACTTGCCCAAGGTCACATGGCTAGGTTTTTATTTGTATGTGTTAAGTGTCTGAGGCCATATCCGAACTCAGGTCCTTCTGACTCCAGGGCCAGCACTATACTCACTGCACCACCTATCTGCCCCCAAACATATTGTTTTACATTTACAAAAAATATGTGTTACTATTATTGCATTTATTTTACAAAAAGGGAAACTGAGACTCAGAAAGTTTTCTTTTTTTGATTGTTTTGTTTTTCCCAGTCACATAAAAGTAGTCTCAGTAATGGGAATCAAACTCAGACATTCCTGGCATTAAGTTCAGTGCCAAATTTACTATGACATGCTGCCTTCAACTCAACATTTAACCGACTTTCTTTTTCAAAAAGTTTCCTACTATATACACAATATTTATTTAAGTATTAGGAAAGTAAATTTCTTATAAAACCTGCTATCTCTAAACATAGCTCAAAATATGGTGATTAAATACAACAAAGACATTGACTACTTGTAAGTGACTGGAAAAATTCTATTTAGCCTCAGTTTCCCTATCTTAAAGAAATATAAAAACAGTAACTTTCACATACTTTTTTATAAATGTCAAATAATGCAAACCTTGAAGTGCTATGCAACATCAGGTTATCAATATCAATAAATGTCTAACAAGGCCATGAATACAAGGAGTAGATGGAGTGGTTTCAATTTGTTTCCAAGTATCATTTCTTTTTTTTTTTTT
>WOXC01007242.1:340000-538290 GCA_011680675.1 Gymnobelideus leadbeateri | reverse complement strand
GTAACCTATACTGACTGGAGAATGGGCAGCCAAAAAAAAAATACAGGGATTAACAGATTTGACTAAAAATGCCCAAATTACACAACTAGACATGGATAACCAATTGAACTTGTGAACCTCTAGGAGTAGACAAAATCTTGAACTGAAAAGTGGAAGAAATGCAAGGATAAAACCAAGCAGCTATGTGCAGCTCAATCCCCAGCAATGCTGGGCAAAGGAAGACTGGTGTCAGGCTACCAGGCACAGGGGACAAACAGCAGGTGTTTCTTCAAAAGCTGACATATAGCTGTCAGACTAAGAAATCTTGCTACTTTAACAATAGCTATTTGATAATAAATACAGTAAAACCTCATTAATTTAGTCTCCTCTCATTTGGAAATATAATTATTCAGAAAAAAACTGAGTTAAAATCTCTATCTTTGCTTAGGAAACCTCTCTTCTCCCCCTTTCCTCCCCACTCCCCAACATCACCTTTGTGGAATGTGAGCATCGAGGTCAAGGAGTGTTTGTTTTTCTTACTTCTTCGTATCAATACCTAGCAGTGTCTTGCATGTAGTAGGCACAGAATGTTTGTTGAACTCAATAAAATGAAGAGGTAATACAAATTTTTAAAAAATACACTTAAACTGTTAAAATAAAGTGCTTTCCTTGATTCTCCAAGACTTAGGACAAACAGTTGTCTATACAATAAAAATAGTGTTAAAGACATACAACTGTGATCTATGCCTTTAAAAAGAGCTTTGCTATGCAACACTTTATCAGCCTGGTTTGAGTTGTATGTATTTTAAAATAACAAAACTGGGTTTCTTTTCAAATACGATCTTTCCATTAAATCAGATTAGCCTTACTTCCAATTAAGCTGAATAAAAGAGATTCTTTCTATGATATATGCCAAGAACAGTGTCTTTGCAATAAGTGCTATAATAGTAAAAATTATTCCTGTATTTTGTGACCAAAATACCTGGGTGTCATATAAGCAAAGAAGGTAAAACTGTGAAAACATATTGATAACTACCTCAATGATTTCTAATCAAATATTAGCTGTGCCATTGTTTTTTAAGCATGAATATTCTAATTAGCCTTTTGACTAATCAGAATCTTACAAATGCATAAAGTTAAACAGAGATTATCATTATTCTTACCATAGAACTGAGGCTCTTTGTGGGGGTGGGAGGAAAGGGGTTCTCACACACTTTTAAGGTTAAAGAATTATGTAAGGACTACATGGCGCTTTCTGGTAATTATAGGTAATTAATTTTTTCAAAGACCCTAAAACCATGGCCTAAGATTTTAACCAAATTGGTAGGGTATGCATTTACTTATCACCCAGTAGGCATGGCAGAACTCCATCTTATTATGTTTAAAAGTATAATCTCAAATTTGTACGTCATATGGATGGAATATATCCAGCAATAAATATGCAGCTTAGTGGAACCTTTGCAATGCTGTAGAATAATTTGGACAGCTGGTGTTATTGGTTGATCTACAAGGTTTTTGGTGTTCTTATCAATCTGCTCTTTTACACTTAATTTAAATTTAGTATAAATATTCACTGTCAAAAAAATTAAATTGAGGGAGAATGCTTTAACATTTTCTCCCAGAATATAAATTAGAATATTAGCTGAAACGGCATCGAGAGGTGAGTTTCAGTTGTCCTAATGTGAACAGAGTGTGCAAAAGAAGGGACAATTGAATTATTTTGTCTAGGTTTTAGGGGGGCCGTCCTAGAATAGAAAAAAAGAGAATCTACTTCTTGCTGTTAGCCTTGTAACACATGCCTTTTTTAGAAAATAGAATATGCATATTTTAAAAAATAAGCATGCTAATATAATTATGTCATATTCGTATAGTAAGACTTTCTACTTTTCAAAGAACTTTCATGAACATGACCCCATATTCATACCCAAATATTAGAAATAATAAAATAACCTAAATTAGGCTGATTCTCTACTCGCAGAAGAGAGGACAGTTATTCATGGATTTATAGAGGAATGGGAAAATATTTCTAGCCATCCTTCCCCCACCTAACTCCCCAATTCCTATGTGTCTAGCCACAAGACCTCTGATTAGCATCTCTGTGCCAAAGTATGACTCACTGAAAAGCCTCGGTATGGCAAAGTCTGCAATGGAGTTGGCAGTGTCCATTGCCCCATCTCAATAGACTTGAACTGCTTTACCCCAGCCTGGCAGCTAGTCTAATTCTTTTTAAAGTGTCTACTAGAGCTAGAGTAGGAAATAGGAGGTAAGCAAAATCCTATCCCTCAGAAGTGAGGACCCCAATGCTTGAAGGAAAGAATCACGTAGAAGAAAAATCATACTTATTACATATTGTCAAACTGCTATAATGATGCTGTTTTTTCACTTTCCTTCCAAGTCCTCTATGTATACAAAGGCAAATAGCAATACCAAAAAAAAGTTATTTAGAAGTGTGATAACACCATATAACATGCGGAAGCAACACTGCTAATGTGCTCATCTGATGGTTACATATATTTCAGGAGGAAATGTAGAGCCTAGAGTATATAGATATAATAGCATCAAAAATATTTTAGAATGGAGAAAGAAGAAATGAAAATAAAGATAATGTGCTTTGTTTTTGTTAATGAGTATTGTAATTAAGAAATTCAGGGAGGCGGCTAGGTGGCGCAGTGAGTAGAGCGCCGGCCCTGGAGTCCGAAGGACCTGAGTTCGGATCCGGCCTCAGACACTTAACACACACAAACAAAAAAACCTAGCCATGTAACCTTGGGCAAGTTACTTAACCCCAATTGCCCTCCAAAGAGCAAAAAAAAAAAAAAAAAAGAAATTCAGACATTCTCTCCCTTCACTTCATTCAGTGATGCCTTCATTTACAAGAGTCTAGTGAGAAATCAGCCTGTAAGGTGAGAAAAGAGAGGTTTTTTTGTCTTCTGCTCGCATGGCTCAGGTAAACAGGCCTTGCATCTTGGCCTCTGCCTTTGCCCTTTTCCACTTAGATGAAAGAATGGACATTTCCCTTCATCTAGAGGTCTGTGCTTTACCATTCCATCCAGAGGATGCCTTTCAGGGCCAGGGCAACATTGAAGTCTTGAGGAACAGGACTAACCTTAGGAAGTGAGTTTTGGGACCCCAGCCCAGTGGCCATTGAAACCAGGATTTATCCAGGATTTGGGCAGTATCTGGATGTGATCTTACTGTGACCACTGCTATAACCAAGATATGTATTGCACCTTATTCCCCCAAATACCAGTGTAGTTTAGGGGAGAATATGTATACACTTGGCATATTTAATATTTGTATACTTGCTCTTGCTATATCTTTGAAATAAATTTCCTTTAGTAAAACTTTATATTTTTAAAAAAGTATAAAATCTTCATTGGGACTACCAATCAGTAAATAGGGATAGTAAAAGATTGAGGGAAAAGAATACTGAATTAATTCACTAATCCAATAAAAAGAAATATAACATTTATTTTCTTAACTCTACTTATCAAGCTTCATTCCCACTTCATGGGGAACGTAATTCCTTATCCTAGTTAATAATTTAATGTTTTTTAAGCACTCTAGTGTTGCTGGTGGAAAGTCATTATACTATGTATAATAGCAAAAAATATATTATCTCATTCTTTTAGGCTGTTCAAGTGTGTACATGTCTTTTCATCTAATACTTTCCAGAATTCCACATTTTATGAAAGAAAAAAAATAAATAAATGCCAGTATTTGTTTGGCAAAAGCTAGATTTCTTATATTTTAACTATTATAGATGAAATATAGAGCCCATTCACAAAATGGACAATGGAGACTTTGGCAGATCTTAAAAAGAATTAGTAGAAGTAGTTATAGATACTTAGAATTATAAACTATTTTAAGATTCCTAGTGTCCTCCTCACACCAGCCCTGTGATTTGAATAGTATGAGTATTACTATCCTCATTTCATAGATGGAAGTGGTTAATAAAGTCTCTTAAAATAAAGTATACTTAGCTAATGGGAAAAGAATGTAACTTGTGCCCCAGAGTAAGGATTCTGAGCTCTTGTGGGTCAGCTTTAGTATTGAGGAAAAAGCTATAGAGCAAATTTAGATGTTTCCAAGATTTCCCTTAGTAGAGGCAGAGTGAGTCATATAATTATATTTATTTTAATAATAATAATTTAATTATATTGCATAGATACTAGACTTGTGATAGAAGGAATTCCAAGATGAGGGAAGTTCCTTTGCCAATGCAAATCAGTGTTCTCTTGGCAACTCAGTATCTCAGAGAGCTATCTCTGGGTATTAAGAGGTTAAGTGACAAATATTAGAGACACAGGTAAGGATATCCTGAAACTGACCATTAGATAGTACTTCTTCCTCTATTCCTCCTGAATTAAGACAAGGGATGGTTCTCATCATCTCCAGGTGAAAGTGATGGTGGTAAGGGAAAATAAACATTTACTAAGCACCTACACTCTATCAAGCATATTCCTGAGTACTTATTTATGAAGATTTTCTCATTTGATCCTCACCACAGTACCTGAGAGGTAGGTAGTATTATAATCCCCATTTTACAGGTGAAGAAATAGAGGCAGAGGTTAAATGACTTGCCCAAAGTCATATAGCTAAAAAGGTTCTGAGGTCAAATTTGAACTCATGTCTTCCTGACTCCTGGATGTGTGCTCCACCTACTCTGTCATCTAGTTGCCTAAAAAAATAAAGAACATAAAAAGAACTCATCTCCAGGACCCATGATACCAACTAATGACAGCCCTACCTTGTGCAATTCTATCCCCAAATGCTTAAGCTAGATCATTTTCAGCTTCCTTCCTCTTTCTTTCTGAGACAAGGGCTCTTAAAATGAAATGGATATGGTGAGAAGTGTTCCCCCTGATGTTTTGATGAATGTATTTCAACATCACTGGTTTCCTTTGCCATTCTGCATATTTTATTTTATTCCTTTAAAAGTATTATTCTGAGAAGGGATCCTTACCTTTTTATCAGATTAACAAAGGAGTCCATGACACAGGGAAGGTTAAGAACTCTGCTTTAGGGCATGGGACTGTCACTACTTATCTGCATCCTTTTGGAATAAGCTCAGTCCTGCTGCAAAGCTCACCACCTATGTTGTAGATCATGGCCACCTCCACCATCTATCAATTCAGCTTCAAAATAATCCAAGGATTCACAGTTTCTGATAGCCCAGAAACTCATGGAGACTTGTCTAGCAACCACTGGCATCCCCATTATTGGCTTCCAACTTAAAATTATTTTATTTACCAATGAAACCAAAAGGAAGAAGTGGGCTGACTCCTGTCAGCTCATTTCACCATGAGACTCTTGTATATACCTATTACAATAATAATATCAAAGATAGGTTTCTATTGCAATGACTTTACCTTTCAGGTACTGTGGTGAGGATCAAATGAGAAAATCTTCATAAATAAGTACTCAGGAATATGCTTGATAGTGTGTAGGTGCTTAGTAAATGTTTATTTTCCCTTACCACCATCACTTTCACCTGGAGATGATGAGAACCATCCCTTGTCTTAATTCAGGAGGAATAGAGGAAGAAGTACTATCTAATGGTCAGTTTCAGGATATCCTTACCTGTGTCTCTAATATTTGTCACTTAACCTCTTAATACCCAGAGATAGCTCTCTGGGATACTAAGTTGCCAGACATTATCTAATAATTTGGTATAATTAAAGAAGCAACAAAAATTCAGGAAAGATGAATTTTAACAGGAATTTGGGAACTAGTCTCAATCATTGCCAAGAAATAATAATAGAGTCTTTAACATAAAAGGTGATCAATAGAAAGATAAGAAAATTTCATTGTGATTTTTCTTAATGACCATGCAAAGTACCTAAACCTAATTGTGCATTTATAGATTTTTTATAAGTAGTTTGTTTTTCTCTCTTGTCATACATTTTTAATTAATTTTAATTAATGGGTAAAGATAGATGGACTATATCATGAAAGAAGCTGTAATACAGTAACAAAGACACTGAATTTGTAAACATACAACCTTGTTCTATATGCCAATACTTCCCTTATGAATTGTGTGACACTGGGCAAGTCACTTGACCTCTCTTGGCATTTGTTTACTCATCTATAAGACAGAATTGGGGAGAAAGAGTAAAAACTCAATGATCTTTAATATTCTTTCTAACTCCATAAGATATGGTGCTGTTTATTATCAAAAGAATTCCAGATGGCATCATAGGTATGTCCAGATTTCAAACAGCCAGGGGTCACAGAGAGGGCAATCTATAGGATCATAGATATTTAGCTCTGGACGATACCTTAGAAATCCCTGAGTCCAGTCCCCTCATTTCATACATGAGGAAACAGAGTCCAAGAGAAACTTGATGACTTCCTCATGATCACAACACTGATAAGCATTAGAAAGGCATGACTTGAACTCAGATTTTCCTGATTACAAGTTAAGTTCCCTATGCATTATGCCATCCTCACACATGTTAGGGGACAAGGAAAACAAAAGCTTGGAAATGAAGAAAATCTGGAATGTGTTTGTGAAAGAAAGCATATTCCAAGTTAACTAGTATTTAGAGAAGGGAAGAACATGAGATAAGTATGGAAAGGTGTGTTGGATATGTAATTTGAAGGACTTTGAATGCTAAGATGAGGATAGGAATGCTGATGTAATGTGTCAGGTCTGTGTGCAACCAGATTTCATCCAGTGTAATTTGACTTCATGGGCTATAGATGAATGGAGATAGGTACTATTAAGGGAGCGGGAGGAAAAGAATAACTGAGAGTTGAGAATGAGTGTCATCTAAGAGCAAAGGAATCCTGAATATAAGTAAAACTTGTGTTTTGTGAGTTTGTTCTAGATATCAGCAAAACCAGATTTGAAAGCACCAGCAACAACAACATTGTGAATGGAGTTCCCAATGGAGGTTTTTGTACCAGCTCATAAAAAAAGGAGCTCAACTGGAAGTTGTGAGGGTTTTATTACGGAGTGTAGATTGATTGTTAGAGCAAAGTCTAATATCCCTGGGATAACATATTTTAATATTAAATTTAAGGAGGGGTGAATACAATTACCACCTTAATATTTTAGCTATATTACTTTGCATTTTTCATTCTTTATATACATGCCTGGCAGTAATTTTGCAAAAAGCTCCCCCCCAAAGGGAGATTTTGGCTAATTAACATAGACACAATTCAATAGATTCTTTCTGAATGGATGACTAAAGAATATTCAACTGTGTTGCAGAGAAAACTCCATTATCTGCGCATCAACAAAGCTATCACCATCAGTGGAAAGGAATGTATACAAAAATTTTGTCATGTGAGTATGAGTCACTGAAAATTAATATCACTTCTGGGAAGCAATTTTTCATATATATATATATATACATACATACATACATACATACACAAACCATGTGTATACACTATACAAGTATGTACGTATGTCTATATGTGTGTCTAGCTTTACATTTGTTTTTAATGAGAATTCTTAAAAATTCAGCATTGAAACATAGCTATCAAATAGAGTTCACAACCTTTTCTTAGAGTTAAAGAATTTATAAAACAATAACAAATCAAATGAATAAAAACACGAATATATTTAACAACAGTTTTTGTATTGGTTTGGCTTTGTTTGAGTTATCTTGGTACAGCATAGTAAATAACCGACCAAAACAATTGAGTCATGCTGTAGCTGCTGTATAAAATTGGAGTGTGGTACCTTATAATCTAATTATTTCTTAATTTATTACTTGCAAGCTTGAGGCTTCAAATCTGACAATGGGAGATATACTCAATTGTCTGTTATTTCAAAGACATAATGTGAAGTACTCATCATAATTCAGTTAAAATTCTGCAACAGTAACTATGCTGGTCTCCTAGTCTGACTAATTGTAATTAACCTTATAAAAACGAGATTTGTACAGTATGTGGAAAATTAAGGATATAAACAACCATTAAAGGAAAAAAACCTAATGATATTAAAAGAATTGTGTGCAACTGTCACAATATACAATCTCCACAAAATATATTTTAAACATTGTTGTTAATACTATAAAATTATAAATAGTGTTGCTCTTTGAATTTTTGTAAATATCCTAAAATAAATCTTTTTTGCTAATACAATAATTTTAGACTGCCTTTTGCATTTGGCCTTTGAAAATAACACAGATTTAGAGAGCGGAATACCTAGGTATACAGGCAGAGGAAGAGCAAAAGTGACTTGGCAGCAAATGTAATATTGTTGGAGCATTTTTCTTCAATAACATCCATAAGTTTCAAATCATATAAAACTTGGGAACAAAACAGGAGATAAATGCTAGACAATAACCCCAGTTCTATTTTGATGTACTTCTTATTCCCCTCTATTTCACTAGTAAGTAACTATTGCTTTCCCCACTCTCCCTTCCCCTTCTCTGCATTTTTTCAATTGTTCATTTTTCATTTGCAGTAGGAATTAGCATAAAGAAAAATGAATGGGAAAGAGATGAGGTAATACTAATAACCAATATGTTTATGAACCACCTATATGCTCACATGTGTTTTCTCATTTGTTCCTTACCACACTCCTGTGAGGTAACTACTATCATCCTCATTTTACAGATAAGGAAATTGAAGTTCAGAGAATCATGCCCTGCCCACTGTCATTCAGCTAATATCAGGTCATTTGAACCCAGATCTTTCTGACTGTGTGTTTACCTACCATTCCTTCCACAATACTATTCTGCCTTCTGGATAAAAAAAAAGATCATTTTCTTTTCACCTCCATTTCTGGCCCAGGATCAAATATAAACAAAGAATGTAATTACAGTTGTAAATCACAATTCATGATCTCATCTTTGAGCTCATAGTGGTCTGGATTTATTCTTTGTGGCCTTTTAGTATTTCTCCAATATAATGGCTCAACCCTCATCCAGGTTGCTTGTCCCCTGGAATCTTTAAATTTGTATCATATGTACATGCTCATGATACTATCCCAATTCTCTCTGTAAGTGATAATGTTTACACAAAAATTAAGCAAGGAAAGAGTTCATTAAAAATAGGTATATAAAAGAAAAATGATAAAATTACCTTTAATTTGAGCTCTATGTGTCAAAATTGCTTCCCTACCTCACCGTACCTCCTTACCAACAAACCTCTATTCCAAATTACTTAAATAATATATTAATAATTTAATTACATATAAATCAATACTTTTAATCAATAATATAATTTTATACAATTCAGAAATACATATTGAAAACATTTCTAAGCTATATTCTATGACAAAGATGGATTTGTAAGTACATAGCAATGTAGCACATCCCAGCTATGGCAATACCTTATTAACAATAATCATTACTATTATTAATTACATGAATTTGGGGTAATTCACTTATATGATACTATCCCCCAGGTTCTTACCTATACAAAAAAAAAAAACCCAAAAAACTAGGAAGTAGGTTGCAAAGGATGAATTAAATTATTTCTATGAATCTTAGAAAATATTATAATATAATAATAGCTCTAAATTTTGCTGGATATTTGTGATTTTGCTATCTTTCAGCTCTGTATTATCTCAAAAACTGCCCTAAATTGAGGGTAGAAGATCCTGAATGTTCAGGTGGCAGCCTTACTACTCAGCTGAACAGTTGAAACCTGGCCTTGGTATCCAATCCTCCATTTTTGTCTCTCCTCTCTCCAATCTATCCTTCTTTTTTGGGTTTTTTTTGGGGTTTTTCTTTTAGGAGGGGGAAAGGCAGGGCCACTGGGGTTAAGTGACTTGCCCAAGGTCACATGGCTAGCAAGTGCTAAGTGTCTGAGGCCAGTTTTGAACTCAGGTCCTCTTGACTCCAGGGTCAGTGCTCCAATCATTTCACTCCCTACTTGCCCCCCCAAACTATCCTTCTTAGAGAAAGAAATATGCTAGGATCTTATTTGATTTCCCCTGAGGAATGAGAGAAATAAC
This sequence comes from Gymnobelideus leadbeateri, assembly GCA_011680675.1. Classification (NCBI taxonomy): domain Eukaryota; kingdom Metazoa; phylum Chordata; class Mammalia; order Diprotodontia; family Petauridae; genus Gymnobelideus; species Gymnobelideus leadbeateri. The sequence goes on along the minus strand of WOXC01007242.1, from coordinate 528,389 downwards.
CAGAGAAACCTAGAACAAAGCAAGCAAACAAATCAGAGGGATTAAAAGACATGGAGGTGTGTAGGTGCTCTTTTGTGGGAGGGAGTAGGCAATAGTAAATAGCTAATCTCAAGACCAAAAACTTCTAGGTTCAAATCTTACCTCTGATATCTTTAGGTTGTTTAACTCTACATGTCACTCAGTCTCTGTATTTCATTTGTAAAGGAAATTATTTTAGCTTGTTTTCTTCTTTCTCCTATTTACTCCCTATATTACTAGTACCTAGCCTGTGTTTTATTTTAAACAGATCCCAGACATGGTGTATTTGCAAAAAAAAAAAAAAAAATACCACTTTTATTTTTAGGAATTGAAAAGTTAAATACTTTTAAATGATGAATTGAAATTTTTTAAATGATCTTTTGTTCAGGTTTTCTTTTATTCAAACCAATATTGTGGTATAAACACTCAACCAAAATAAATTTGGGATGTAATCAGATTTTTAATATAGCACCTTTCCCAAAACGTGTAGGAATTTGTGGAAGGCTATAGCTATTGACTTCTTTCCCTCTTATCTCTTAGGTGAAGAGTCTCATGGCACAGGTCAGAGACTCTGTGTGTGCTAAAATGAAGGTGGAATTTCAATGGATCTTGGCCAGATCTGGATTTTATAGCTGCAAGATATATGTATGTATATGTATATGTATATAAGTATGTAGATATGTATATATATATATACATATATAATTATTAAAATGTATTGTGTTGATGATTCTATGTAAAATAAAGCAATTAAAGAAAGAAAATAACTTTTAAGCTTATTTAAAGTCCATCATTCATATACTTATATGAGTATTTGAGAATGTTATGTTTGTGTGTGTGTATTTCAAAAGCTTGCACCTAGTCTGAGTGTGCTTGTTCACAATGATATCTTTTATTTACATGCCTCTAAAGAAATGTGATTCACCATTCAGTATCTCAAGGATATTTTAATATATTGATCTTTTTTCTTTGAGACCCTCTCCCAGATCCACGAGTGACCTAGTAATAAATACATTTTGATGTCAAATTTGTTTCCATAGCAACACATTAAGATGTCATTCTTAGAGATGATGTGGTATACAGATGTGAAGAGTTGAAGGCTACTTAAAATATCACAATTATAACTGGAGAGGGGAAATGAAAACACGTGAAGTGCAAAGCAAATGAAATATATGATCCAAAGTGGATCTTTGATAAAATGACTCCTTTAAACGTTGTAGCATGTAAATGAGATATAGATTGAGGAGCTTACCTAGTAAAACTGAAAGTGAAGCATTCATTGTACTACATTGGTAGTAATTAATGAATTAAATTTTTCTATTGCTTTCTTTTCTCTATAATCCCTAGTTTGTTGGGATATGAGTGTGTATCAGAGATAGAAAGATGCATGTATGTATATACATACACACATATATATATTTATATGTGGATATGTGGATTTGTATGTATGTATGTATATCTTAATAACAGTAAAAAGATAATTTGTTCTCTCTTTGAGAAAAAGTGTGTGTCTTTAACATAATGAGTAAACATTGTGGTAGACCTGGATGATGAGTATGCAGACAGACATTTCCACATTACATTTATTTGGTCAAAGCTGATTGCCCTACCATGGTGGCCCAGACTACACTGACACAGATCTTTTCCTACTTGCACCAAGAATAAGAAGCTGAATAAAAAGTTCAAAGAAAACTGGATGAGAATAAGTTGCTAGCAGCTGAATGAACATTTTAAAAACACTATTGATTATGTACCACCAATAACTAAGTTTCCAAGAGAAAAAGAAAGGGAGTAACATCATGAATGGAAGCAAGATTGGACCCAGAACTGATAACAGTAGTGAGAAGGAGAACTGGACAAGGAATGGGATCAAGAAAAAGAGTGGGATTGGGAAAGAGAAGAGAAGAAGTGACACAGTTATTTTGAGAAGCCTAAAGTGGATGACTAGCCCATTAACAGTGACAAAGGGAAGATAGTGGAGTAGAAACAGGACTTCCATGGAGCTCCTGCTTCCACCTAATCCAATTCATATAAAAAAATACTTCAAACAAACTTTGGACCTACAGAACCCACAAAATGACAGAGAGAAGCTAACCTCCCACTGAAAACAGTCCAGCAGGTTAGTAGGAAGGGGGCAGCTCAGTGCTCTGGGAGCTGAGCCCAGCCCTGTGTGAGCCAGAGGTTTTAGCCTCAGGGCAGCCACAACCAGCTGCCAGCTGGAGGGACTTCAGCTCACCAGAATCTGTGGCAGTTTCCAGAATTATCAACCTATAGATGCTAAAGACAAAGTGAGAGGTCAGTGTAGACTTTGCAGGAACAGGGAGTTCCAGAGTGTGGTACGGTCTTTGCCCCTGGGCAAGAGGCAGCTGAGGCACTGCAGCCATGCAGCTACCATCTTGTGGATGCCTCAGATCTCCTGGACTGCAGAGTGTAGGGAGAGCAAGCAACCAGTCTGAGGGGTAATCACTCTTGCTTTAACCTGCTTGGATCTGGATCACTGTCTAGAGTGGAGGTGCTGGGGTCATGGCCTATTTGCAAGAGCATATGGAGGCTTCAGAGAGGGCAGCCAACTAATAGTTCCAGCAGCTCAGCTAAGAAAACCCCAGTGACTGGGACAAAGCTCCCCTTTCTAGTAGCAGACTTCTACTGTGGCAAAAAACTCAAAAGTCAAGTAATTAAGTGGCAACATGAGCAAGCAAGGAAAGCAAAGCAAGCAGAGCAATCCAAATATATACTCATATTTTGGGGACAAAAAGGTTCAAAGCATGGAACATGAGGAAGACAGTGAAGTCAAAACTCCTGCACCAAAAGCTTGCAACAAAAGAATAAACTGCTTACAGGAGGAGCTGAAGAAGGATTTTGAAAACCAAATAAGAGTAGTGGAGGAAAAATTGAGAAGAGAAATGAGAATGATGCAAGAAAATTATAAAATGAGAGTCAAAAACCTGAATGAAGAAAATAACATTTTAAAAAATAACATTTTAAAAAATGGACTAACTCAAGCGACAAAAAAGAAAATGAGAAGACTGCTTTATAAAGTGGAATTTGACAGAAGGAAAAAGAATCTCAAAAGCTCACTGAAGAGAATCATTCCTTCAGAATTAGATTGGAGCAAAAAAGAATCTAGTGACATTATGAGAAATCAAGATACTGTTAAAGAGATCCAAACAAATTAAAAGTTAGAAGGCAATGCGAAATAGCTCACTGGAAAAACCACTGACCTGGAAAATAGATCCAGGAGAAATAATTTAAAACTTATTGGACTTCTTGAAAGCCATGATTGAAAAAAGCACCTAGAAATCATCCTTCAAGAAATTCTCAAGTGAAATTGCCCTGATGTTTTAGAACCAGAGGGCAAAAGAGCAGTTGAAAGAATCCATCTATCACCTCCTGAAAAAGATCCCAAAAATAACATTCCTAAGAATATTATAGATAGGTTCCTGAGTTCCCAGATCAAGGAGAAAATATTACAAGGAGCCAGAAAGAAACAATGTGAATGTTGTGGAAAAAATAAGGATAACATAGGATCTGGCAGCTTCTACTCTGAGGGATCAAAGGGCTTGGAATGTGATAATTCAGATGTCAAAGAGCTGGGACTAAAACCAAGGATCACCGGGGCCAGAGGCAAGATAGTGGAGTAGAAACAGCACTTCCACTGCACTCCAGCCCACACCACTTCAAAATTATGTAAAAGGGGGACCCTAAACAACCTCTGGAGCTCCAGAACCCACTGAAGGACACAGAGAAGCTAACCTCCAACTTAGGACAGCCTGGCAGCCCAGCAGGGAGCAGCCAGCATAGCACTCTGGGAGCCAAGCCCAGGACCAAGTTAGTCCGAGGTTTTATCCCCAGGGCTGCCAGATCAGCATCTGGCTGGAAGGACCCCAGAACACCAGCAGCTGTGGCTATTCCAGAATTATCAACACATAGATGCCTAGGACAAGGTGAGATGTTAGTGCCCTATGGACTTTGGGATCAGTATTTGGGAACACATCAGCTTCTTCTTCTGGGGGCAAGAAGGAGCCACAGCACAGCTGCCATTTTGCAGTTTCAGTTGCAGCTTCAGCTCCTGACCTGCTAACTGTAGGGGGATCCAGCAATCATTCTGGGGGGGTAATCACTCTTGCTTTAACCTTCTTGGATCTGGATTGCAGTCTGGAATGGAGGTCTTGGGGTGTGTGACAAGCTTGCCAGAGCATGTTGGGGCTTCAGAGAGGGCACCCAACTAATACCTCCATCACCTGACAAACCCCAGCATTTGGGATGAAAGCTCCCATGGCTGGTGGCAGAGTCCTACTGTGACAACAAGCCCAAAGGTCAAGAAATTAAGTGGCAACATGCCAAGGCAAAGGAAACAAAATAAACAGAAAAATTCAATATTAGACTCCTATTTTGGGGGCAAAGAGGATCAAAGCATGGAACAGGAGAAGGACTGTGAGGTCAGAAATCCTGCACCAAAAGCCCCAAATGAAAATACAAGCAGATTACAGGCCATGGAGGACCTTAAGAAGGATTTTAAAAACCAAATGAGAGAAATTGAGGAAAAGATGGGAAGAGAAATGAGAAGGTTGCAGGAAATGTATGAAATGAAAGTCAACAGCTTTACTGAGAAAAACAACATCTTAAAAAATAGACTAACTCAAGTGGCAAAAGAGGCTCAGAAACGCAATGAGGAGAAGAATGCCTTAAAAAGCTGACTTTGCCAGATGGGAAAAGATTCTCAAAAGCTCAATGAGGAGATTCATTCCTTCAGAATTAGACTGGAGTAAATAGAAGCTAGTGACTTTATGAGAAATCAAGATACTGTCAAACAGATCCAAGCAATTGAAAAAATAGAAGGCAATGTGAAATATCTCATGGGAAAAACCACTGACCTGGAAAATAGATCCAGGAGAGACAATATAAAAATTATTGGACTACCTGAAAGCCATGATCAAAGAAAGAACCTAGAAATAACCCTTCAAGTAATTCTCAACGAAAATTGCCCTGATGTTTTAGATCCAGAGGGCAAAATAGAGGTTGAAAGAATCCACAGATCACCTCCTGAAAAAGATCCCAAAAAGAAAACTCCTAGGAATATTATAGGCAGGTTCCAGAATTCCCATATCAAGGAGAATATACTACACACAGCCAGGAAGAAACAATTTCAATATTGTGCAAACACAGTCAGAGAAGCACAGGACCTGGCAGCTTCTACATTGAGGGATTGAAGGGCATGGAATATGATATACCAGAGGGTAAATGAGCTGGGATTAAAACCAAGAATTACCACCCAGCAAAACTGAGTATCTTGTTTCAGGGGAAAATATGGTCATTCAGTGGAATAGAGGACTTTCAAGGATTCTTGAGGGAAAAAACCAGAGATGAATAGAAAATTTGACATTCAGACACAAGAAGCAAGAGATACTTGAGAAGGTAAACAGGGAAAAGAAATCAAAAGGAACTTATCAAAGTTGAACTATTTACATTCCTACATGGAAAACAATAATGGTGACTGAGGAAACCTTTCTCAGTATGAAAATAATTGAAGAAGGGTATATGGGCATATGAATACATATGTGAATGTGTGTATATATGTTTACAGGTATACATGGATAGAGGGCACAGGTTGAATTTGGTGGGAAGGGGTGATACTTAAGGGGTGAAGTTAAGAGGTGAGAGAGCAATGTTGCAAGAGGAGATGAGTAGAGAAGGGGGGGGCAGGTAAACTCTCTCATGTAGAAGAGGCAAGGGGAAGTAGTTGCAGGGGAGGGGAAGAACAGGAAGGCAAAAAGGTAAAACCATATTCTCATTGAATTTGGCTCAGGAAGAGAATGACATACATACTAAATGGTATATCTCACCCTGCAGGAGAGTAGGGGGGAGGGGGATAAGAAGGGGATGATGGAGGGGAGGGCATCCTGGGGGGAGGGGAGACGGGAGCCACCCACTTTTGAAGAGAGACAGGTTAAAAGTAGGGAATGGACCAGATGGGGAGTGGGATGCATAGGAGGGAAATATGGTCAGTCTTTTACAATATATCTACTATGGTAATTTTTTGCATAGCTATACATGTACAACATATACTGAATTGCTTATCTTCTTAGCAGGAGTGGCTGACAAGGGAGGAAGGGAAAGAATCTGGAATTCAAAGTTTTAAAATGAAATATTTAAATATATCATCATCATTATAATAATAATAATAATAATTATTATTATTATTATTATACATGTAACTGGGAAATAAGATATACAGGCACTGGGGCATAGAGATCCACCATGCCTTACTGCAAAGTTGATGGGCATATGGGGGAAGATATGGGAGAGAGAAAATTGGGGGAGGGGATATTCAGTGGGATCACTGTTTTGGGGTGTTGGGTAGGGTAAAAATGGGGAGAAAGTTTTAACTCAAAATCTTGTGGAAATGAATGATATAAACTAAAAATAAATATTTTTTAAAAGTAGTGACAAAGTTCCTGGATCTGCCAAAGAATTGATAAAGTCTGTCAATGAAAAGTTTTCTGGTTCTTCTGATTGAGAGGGTGGTGAATCACAGAAGAAACCAGAAGATAAGAGACAGCTGTGATATTTCTTTGACATGTCCAACAGTTATGAAGAGTATTACCAAGCTATGATGGATGTCATGGCTGTGGATGGAGAGGAGGAGGGGGATTATACCAAAATGCACCAAGGTATCAAGAAAGGTCCATTGTGTTCCTTGGAGTTTTATACTCATAAAAGGTAAAGCAAGTATATGAACAACTGAGAGGCTTTTCCTAAATCTACAATCTAGTATGGCATCAAAGTATCAGAAGATCAGAAAACCAGGCATTTCAAAGAAACAAATGACTAGGAAGATCTTGATTGACAGTGGGAAAGTATCAGTGCAATTGTTGAGAAAAGAAAGAGCATGAAGGCTGATTTGGTTGAGATCAAAAGACCAAAATATTAATGCAATACTCTGATTCCTGGAAGAATACTCATTTGGATACTTCTCAATTTCCTTTATTTTCCCTTGCACATTCCTTAGAGAAGTTGCAGTGTTCTTATATGTGTATGTAAGAAATTGCATTGTTCTGACTATTAATACACAAATACCATAAAGCAGAAGCAAGGTAGAATTTGTGGGGAAAATCAATAAAGGAAAAGGCAAAAGAGATATTACTGTGTGACCTAGAAAGAAGGGTGGAATAGATGAAAAACTCAAAAAAGAGATGACACACCTGTTATGGAAACTTGGTATAGTTGTGACATGAATTTCAACTCCCTGTACATCATTGCCATCATCATCACCACCACAACCTCCCCCACCATCATCATCATTACCTTCATGACCACCATTATACAATTTGAGAAATAGAAAGGAACTAAGCTGACATCTAGTCAACACATACACAAAAGGAATGCCTTCTGTAGCATTGTCCCAATGTGAGGTTTAACGCCTCTTCTTGCAGACCTTCAAGAAAGTTCCCGTCCCAGTCTTTCTCATTCTACTTTTAGGCAGCTCTATTTATTAGGAAGGTTGTTTTATTGTCTTCTGACATTAAACCTAGATTTATCTTTTTGCAATTTCTACCTATTCCTCCTGACACAACCCTTTGGTTATAAACAGATTAAGTCTGATACCGCTTTCCCATGACAGCTCTTAAATTGCTTGAGCACAGATGTAATGTATGTATTGAATTCTTTTTGCTCTGGCTTAAATATATTACTTTTACCAGTCATAATGTCATGGACTCAAGTAGTCTTTTGGAAACTTTTCAGTTCATCAGTGTCCTTAAATTTCAGTGTCCGGAATAGAATACAATACTGTAGATGAGGTCTATCGAGAGCTGAGTACAGTGGGACTATTACTGTCCTATTCCTGGAAGTTAGTACCCTCTTAAAGGATCCCAAGAGTATATTAACATATTTGGCTACCACATTGCTAACTCATTCATATTGAGTTTATGGTTCAATCAAATTTTCCAGTCTTTTCAACAGAACAAACATATTCTATCCATGAATCTTCCATCTTATACTTATGAAGTAGAAATTTTGTACCCAAGTATAAATTTTTACATTTTCTTCCATTGAAGTTGATCTTATTGGATGCAGCCTAATGCTCTAGACTGCTGAGATCCTTTCTTATCCTAGAGTTCAAATATTTTCTGTTAGCTGGCCTTCCCAACTTTATGTCCTATTCAAATTTTGTGGACATACCATTTACGTCTTTATAAAAGTCATTGAATTACAATGCTAAATGGTATAGTACCAAACAGAGATACCTGTAATATACTACTATAAACCAGCCACATTGACTTTGAACCATAACAATTGTTACACTTTGTGTCTAGTTATATTGCCAGTGAAATCATTTAATCAATAAATTATGTATATTTTCCATATGAAGAGTATAATATATCTTATCAAAAGCTTTGAGAAATCTATATAAACTATATCTGAATCATTCCAATGATTATCTACTAGTTTGATACTAACTAATATTTATATAATGTTTTAAGGTTTGCAAGGTGTTTCATATATATTAACTCATTTGGTAATAGATAATATTGAGCTGGAGCTATGTCTCTCTATCTCTGTGTTGCTTGGCCTCTGCCTATTTCTTTCACCCCTTCTCTTTCCCCCTTTCTGCCAAGAGCATAGTGTGATTAATTTTATTTTTTCCCAAAAGGTAGAATTAAAGCAAGGCAAACTGCTCTTCAATAACTGATATTGATAAGGGGTAAATGAGTAAAGGGAAAGAATGGGGGTATGTATGAAATGGCAGATTGAGGAAGGAGTAATCATTATGCTTGCTATGTTGGGAGAGATGGGAACAAAATTTTGAACTCAAAATCTTGTGGAAATGAATGCTAAAAGCTAAAAATGAATAAATAAGTTCTGAAAAAAAGGAATTGATATCCATCAATGAGGAAGACATGATGATGAAATAGGAAGTATGTGAACTCTAGGAAGAAATGGTCACTCCATATTTGAACTGATAATGGAGAAGAAGAATTAAATATAATATGATACACCCCTCAAAGTTCAGGTAAATGATAGATAGGAGCGAATGGGCTAAAAATCAAGAAGACATCAGTTAAATAAAGATAGGAAGCTCTCAAGGATGAAATTCTAATGACAATTTTAATGAGGTAGAAAAAATGGTAATGTCTAAAAAGACCCATGTGTATAATTAGGGAAGCTGAACCAAAAGATGTTTTGGAAATGCCTTTATAGAAGTCACAGAGGGGGTCTTATTTTTTTAATGTCATGAACTCCTTTTACAATTTAGTGAAACCTATAAACACCATATCAAAATAATTTTTAAAATTGTAATTGAAGGAAGTCCTAGATTTCATTAGCAGGTTAGTGAAACCAAATGTAATTTTTCAAATCAAAGTTCCCAGACTCCTTGATAATCCATGGACCCCACATCAAGAAACTGAGACAGAAGCAAAGATGTACAATAGAAGTTACAAATAAAAGAATAACAATCCTGTGAGAAGTGCTTACCATGAACTGAACCTAGTGACAAACATTTCACAAAATGAATGAGTTCTTTATTTCTGTGAAGAGCAAGAGATCAAATAGATCTTGGGATCATAGTGCAGATAGAATGAGATAGAAATATGGCAATGGATTCAATTCAAGAAAGATTTATAAAGTATCTATTACATTCAAGATACTTTGAGGGTATACAAAATTATTCAAATAATCTCTTCTTTCAATTGATTTAGAGTAATTCAAAGGAGGGAGACGTTACAACAAGTACACAAGTAAGAAAAACTGATGAAAAGGTACCCTCAACTAGGAAGATCAATGAAGATTTCAAGGAAAATGTGCTACCTGAGGTCTGTGACAAAGGATGAAGAAGATTCTGGGAGACAGAGAGGAAGAGAAACTCCATTTCAGACATAGGGGAAAGCTTGTGTGAATGCAAAGGGTGAAGAAATAGATAGTACAGGTGAAATCTGGATTGTGGAGGGTGGCAATATAAAAAATCCCTGGAAACCTAAATGGGGATCAGATAATAATAATAATAATAATTATTATTATTATATTATTATTATCTTTAGTGTCATCCTATAGAGTCTGTATTTTATCCTATTAGACTCCAAAGATTTTTTAAAGTGGGGCTAATGTGATAAGAGGGGTCTTAGTAATACCAAATTTGGTAGTTGTGTGGAGAACAGATTAGAAAAAGGAGAGACTAGAAACAGGGAGTGCAATTAGAAGGCTAACTAAGTAGCCCCAGTGAGTTATGGTAACTGTGTGAGTGGAAAAAATTAACAAGATAAAAACTAAATTCATACTGGGAATGACAGAGAAAGATGACTCAAAGGTTATGAGAGAATTTTAGGGTAATTGTATTGAATCAATGCAAGTAGGTGATACAGAAGTTAGAGTACTGGGCTAGGAACTAGGAAGACTCATCATCATGAGTTCAAATCTGTCCTAAGGGACTTATGAGATCTAAGACACTGGACAAGTCACATGACCCTGTTTGCCTCAGTTTCCTCAGAGTCTGGAGAAGGAAATGTCAAACCACTCCAGTATCTTTATCAAGAAAATTCTAAATGATGTCAAGAAAAGTAAGATGACTGAAATGACTGAGCAACAACATGCTTAATCTGTTCCAGTATGGCCAGTAGAGTTAGAGATTGAATGAGAGTGGAGTAGAATATAGTTGAATGTCTAAGAAAAACAAAACAAAAACAAAAATTGAAAATATCTATTGCAGGGAATGTATTGGTAAGCCAAAAGGATGAATAAAAAGACATTTTATCAGCAATAAGGACTCTGTTGAAGCTGTGTAACCTTTATATAGAAATGTGCACAATAATGAAAATTTTTACATTTTCCAGAATCAGTCAGTAGCCAAGGAGCATATCCATGAAGAGTACATCACAAAACTTGTCCAATATGGGAACTAGGTACATTAAGAATGATAAAAGTCTAAGGGTAGAAAGAGTTCTAGAATATTAGTAAGGTCATCTATTTTTTTCTTCTTCTATTTTCCCCCCACTTAATTATATTTTATTTTTCTACTGTTACATATTTAGATTTTAACATTGATTTTGTAAGATTTTGAATTCAAAATTTTTCTCCCTCCCTCTCCTTCTCCCTTCTGCCTGCTCCCCAAGAGAGCAAACAATCTAATATAGGTTGTACATGTGCAGCCATGTTAAACAAATTTCCATATTAGTCATGTTGTAAAAAAAAGAATGAGAACAAAAGGGAAAAACCATGAGAAAGAAAAAGGAAAACAACCAAAACATTAAAATAGTATTCTTCAATCTGCATTCAGACTCCATAGTTCTTTCTCTGAGTGCAGACAACATTTTCCCAACATGAGTCTTTTGGAATTGTCTTGAATCATTGTTTTTGATGAAAAGAGCTAAGTCTATGAGAGGAATCTTGTGTAGTTCACCCAGGTCACAGAATCAAGTAAAACTAAAAAAGATCTAATGACCTGAGAGGGCCCAAAGTTAAAAATGAAGAAAAAAATGAGCATATCAAGTGTTAGTGTGAGAGAGGTGAAAGTTAAGAACAACCTACAAACAATAAATATAAATTTTTGTTTGTGATCATTATTCCATATCCAATGAGTAGACACTTGGAGGAAATTAACTGAACCAATATAGACATTTTGATGACATATGACAGCAGGAAACAAAGGTATAATAATTAAAAAAAAGTGTCACTTGAACATTCTCCTCTTGAGGAGAACAAAAAAAGGGGAGGGTGGACAGATCTGGCTACATCACGTGGATCAAAGTAACTTGGTATACTATCACTGCACATCATGGGATACTATTTATGCTTACTACCATGAAGATGATTGAAATTTATGAGGTAATATTATTTTCAAAGGTTTGTGAATTAATGGAATTCTAAGAACTTGACAAGATTCCAAAAATGAAGTCAGCATATGCATTGTGCTGAATGACTACAATGTAAAAGTGGTTACAAGGAAAGATGTTGAAAATCACAGGTTACCATCAAAAAATAAAGGAAACTAAAGATTTATAAATTAGTGAGAAACTACCAACCTATGAATCTTAGATATTTCCATTAAAAAGCAGAAAATTGTAACCATGAACATCACTAAATAACATGAAAATATCTATATTGGTATTCAGACTGATTAGTAATAGCTAGTTACAGATTTAGTGGTCATTTAAGCTGTTTTGTTTTTTTTTTTATCAGATCAATTGTTTGGAGCAAAAGTCAAAGCAAAATAGGGTTTTTTTTCCTTTTTCCCCTAATCATTTTTGAAAATAGATTTAATAATGATATGACTGGGTTGAAGGATATAGCAGAGGTGGGGAAGTGCCACCCTTTGACTAAATTCAAACTTCACAGAACAAATCCCTTTAGTAAAAGGATGTGTTCTGTAAAACTTGGACCCAGTCAAAAGGTCACACCCAAGTACCTAAAAGGTCACATGTGGCCTCAAAGCCACAGGTTCTGTACCCCTGAATAGTCAATATCCCAAGTGTTCCACATCCCCTCCAACATGTGTTGCTTTTACTATTCTTTTTTTAAAGTTGAGATATATAAACAAACAACTCCCACATAGTACCTTCCTGTAAAACAAAAACAAAAACAAAGGCGGAGCCAAGATGGCGGAGTAGAAACAGCTCATCCAAGCCTCTCTGCCCCCAGATTCTCCACAAACTATGTAAAAAAGGACTCTGAAAATCTTCTGGAGCCCCAGCACCCACAGAACGACACAGAGAAGCTAACCTCCCGCTGAGGACAGCCCAGCACCCTGCAGGAAGGACCAGCGCAGTGGTCTGGGAGCCGGCAGCTCGCAGAGCGCAGGAGCCGAGCCGAGCCCAGGTCCACGTGAGCCGAGGTTTTAGCCCCAGGGCGGCAGGGCCAGCAGCGGGCTGGAGGAACCCCAGAACACCAGGAACTGTGGAGACGCCAGAATTATCAACATAGACTTGCCTAGGACAAAGTAAGAGGTTAGTGTCCTATGGACTTTGGGACCTGTATTTGGGGAATGCGTCAGCTCCCTCCCCTAGGGGCTAGAAGCTGCTGAGGAGACACGCCACTGTGTAGTTTTCAGAGGCATTTCCGGCTCCCAGCCTACAAATCGTGGGGAGATCCAGCGATCAGTCTTGGGGGGTAATCGCTCTTGCTTTAACCTCCCCGGATCTGGATTGTGATCTAGGGTGGAAGTTGTGGGTGGGTTTACAGCTTGCCAGAAACGGAAGTTGCCCCCCACACGTTCTGGACGAAAATTCCTCTATCTGGCCTTAAAGCCATAGTGTGGCAACAAGCCCAAAAGTCAAGTAATTAAGTGGCAACATGCCAAGGCAAAGGAAACAGAAAAAATGCAACCCTAGACTCCTATTTTGGGGGCATAGAGCGGGAAAAGGACTGTGAGGTCAGAAGTCCTGCTCCAAAAGCCCCAGGGGAAAACATGAGCGGGTTGCAGGCCATAGAGGACCTTAAGAAGGACTTTAAAAATCAAATAAGAGAAGTGGAGGAAAAATTAGAAAGAGAAATGAGAAGGATGCAGGAAAAGTATGAAATGAGGGTCAACAGCCTGACTGAGGAAAACAACACCTTAAAAAATAGACTAACTCAAATGGCAAAGGAGGCCCAAAAGGGCAATGAGGAGAAGAATGCCTTAAAAAGTCCAATTTGCCAGATGGAAAAAGAATCTCAAAAGTTCACTGAGGAGATTCATTCCTTCAGAGTTAGACTGGAGCAAATGGAAGCTAATGACTTTATGAGAAATCAAGATGCTGTTAAGCAGATCCAAACAAATGAAAGATTAGAAGGCAATGTGAAATATCTCATGGGAAAAACCACTGACCTGGAGAATAGATCCAGGAGAGACAATTTAAAAATTATTGGACTACCTGAAAGCCATGATCAAGGAAAGAACCTAGAAATCACCCTTCAAGAAATTCTCAAGGAAAACTGCCCTGATGTTTAGATCCAGAGGGCAAAATAGAGGTTGAAAGAATCCACCGATCACCTCCTGAAAAAGATCCCAAAAAGAAAACTCCCAGGAATATTATAGCCAGGTTCCAGAATCCCCAGATCAAGGAGAAAATACTACAAGCAGCCAGGAAGAAACAATTTCAATATTGTGGAAACACAATCAGAATAGCCCAGGACCTGGCAGCTTCTACACTGAGGGATCGAAGGGCATGGAATATGATATTCCAGAGGGCAAAAGAACTGGGAATGAACCCAAGGGTCACCTACCCAGCAAAACTGAGTATTTTGTTTCAGGGGAAAATATGGTCATTCAGTGGAATAGAGGACTTTCAAGCATTCTTGAGGAAAAAACCAGAGTTGAATAGAAAATTTGACATCCAGAAGCAAGAAGTAAGAGATGCCTGAGAAGGTAATCAGGGAAAAGAAATCAAAAGGAACTTATCAAAGTTGAACTATTTACATTCCTATATGGAAAAGCAATAACTGTGACTGATGATATCTTTCTCACTATGAAAATAATGGAAGAAGGGGTGTGGTCATATGAATACATATGTGAATGTGTGTGTATATGGTTACAGTTATATATGGATAGAGGGCATAGGTTGAATTTGTTGGGAAGGGAGAATACTCAAGGGATGAAATTATGAGGTGAGAGAGGAAAGTGGCAAGAGGAGATGGGGAGAGACAGGGTAGGGTAAACTATCCCATGTAGAAGAAGCAAGGGGAAGTGGTTGCAAAGGAGGGGGAGAATAAGGAAGGCTAAAAAAGGCAAAACCACATTCACATTGAATTTGGTTCAGGGAGAAAATGACATACATACTAAATGGGATATCTCAACCTGCAGCAGGATAGGGGGAAAGGGGATGAGAGGAGAGATGATGGATGGGAGGACATCCTTGGGGTGAGGGGAGGTTAGAAGTACCCACTATAGAAGAGGGACAGGATCATGTAGGGAATGGACCAGGTGGGGGGTGGGATGAGTGGGAGGGAATTATAAGCAGCCTTGTACAATATATCTACTATGATAATGTTTTGCATAGCTAGACATGTACAACATATACTGAATTACTTATATACCAAGAAGGAATGGGTGACAAGGGAGGAAGGAAATGGATCTGAAATTCAAGATCGTAACATTAAATGTTTCAAAATATATATATAAATACTATTATTAATACTCTTTTGCCTATAATTGGGAGATAAGATGTGCAGGCATTGGGACACAAAGATTCATCTTCCTCTAATGGAAAAATCGATGGGGGTATGGGAGAAGGTATGGGAGAGAGCAGATTGGAGGAAGCGATATCTTGTGGGACTGCTATTCTGGGAGGTTGGGTAGGGGAATAATGGGGGAAAATGATTGTAACTCAAAATCTGGCGGAAATGAATGATGTAAAACAGAAGTTAATAAAGTATTTGTTTAAAAAAATTTAAAAAAAAAAAACAAAAAACAAAAAAAAAAACAAAAAAAAAAACAAAAACAAAACCCAAACAACAGCTAAGAAAACTCACTTAAAATTATTATGATTAACAAAAACATTTTTATAAATTTATAATTTTAATATTTGTAGCATAACATTTATTAATTTTTGAGGTTCTCTTTTTTCTTTTTTCATTTAATATTGTTTTAATTTTTCTCAATTACATGTAAAGATAATTTTCAGTATTAGTTTTTTTTTTGGAGGGCAGTTGGGGTTAAGAGACTTGCCCAAGGTCACACAGCTAATTATTTTTGTGTGTGTTAAGTGTCTGAGGCCAGATTTGAACTCAGGTCCTCCTGACTCCAGGGCCAGTGCTCTATTCATTGCTCCACCTAGCTGCCCCATAATATTATTTTTTTGTAAAATTTTTAGTTCTAAACTTTTCTCCCTCCCCTCTCTTCCCTCCCTTTTCCCTTATCCTTCCTTCCTCAGTCCCTCCCCCTACCCCAAGACATCAAGCAATATGATATAATGTAAAACATATTTCCCCATTAGTTATGCTGTGAAAGAAGAATCATAACATAAGTGGAAGAACTGCAAGAAAGAAAACAAAAATAAATAAAAATACTATGCTTCAATTGGCATTTAGACTCCATAGTTCTTTCTCTGGATGTGGATAGCATTATCTATTATGAGTCTTTTGCAATTGTCTTAGCTCATTGTATTGCTGAGAAGAGCTGTCTATCATAGTTGATCATCGTACAATATTGCTGTTGCTGTGTGCAATTATCTCCTGGTTCTGCTCACTTCACTTAGCATCATTTCATGTAAGTCTTTCCATGTTTTTTTCTGAAAAATACCCGCTCATCATTTCTTATAGCATAATACTATTCTATTTGATTCACATATCATAATTTTTCCAGATATTTCCCAGTTGATGGGCATCTCCTCAATTTCCAATTCTTTGCCACCACTAAAGGAGTTGGTATAAATAATTTGATACCGGTGGGTCCTTTCCTCTTTTTAATAATATTTTTTATTAACATAAGGAATGTATGCTTTATAAAACTTATAAGTAGTAGGGCCTTCCTTTAATAACTGCAGTGAATTAGATGCTATATCATTTGGGGCACACCACACCACACACACACACACACACACACACACACACACACACACACACCAACATTATATGGATAATGTTTTTTCCATGGTACCTTTAAGCTTAATGTATTTTCCCTGTCTTCACATTTTGTTTATCATTGCCTTGTCAGAAAGAAGGAATGCAATTCCTGATTTATATTTTGTTATCTGAAGCATAATACCTTGTATTTGAAGACTTCATTTCAAATCATTCTATGCCATTGTTTTAAGTCTATTTCTTATAAACAGTGATTGGATTCTGTCTTCTATAATATTTTAGAACTTTTCTATTTTATGGTTAAGCTCAGTCCATTAAGATTCAATGTTTAGGGAGAAAATGGGGGAAAAATTGTAACTCAAAATCTGGCAGAAATAAATCATGTAAACCAGCAGTTAATAAAGCATTTGAAAAAAATCCCTGTTTTTTAAAAAATTTTGAGCTCTGTCAAGTTTTTTAAATGCATCTATGTTTTAAAATAAGTAATAGGTACCTAGAATTTTCTTTCTATAATCATTAAGCTCCAAACCTCTTCCTTTGTAAAAAATTGCCTTTCTCCCTTCCTTGAACAGTGCACACATACACACGATACAAAAAATGCATGTATTTTGTATGTGTACATAATCCCTTTATATTCACACACACACAAAACTTATTTCTAAGTACTTGTAATGTGCTTTACTTTAAACAAACTAATTCCTTACTTCTGACAAAATGAGAAATTGAAAATTTCCTATGAAATATTGCTCCCTCATTGACCATTTCAGAAGCAATATGAAATGCACCAAATTAATTGAGATAACAATAATCAAAGCAGAAGTAAGAAAATAAATTATTCAACAGGTAATTTTTCACAGAAAAATGGGGGAAATTGAAACAGGCAACATCATTGGCTAAGTGTTCTACCCACCAATAACCAAAATCAAATGTCTGAGTTGTAGGTGTTTCTTGGTATGGCTCTAATAACCCCCAAGTCAAAGAAAGTAATTAACAGATGGCTGAGTAGAAACAACACTTCCAAGGTGTTTTTACCCACACCATTTCAAAATCATGTGAAAGGGGACTGTGAACAACTTCTGGAGCTCCAGCACCCACAGAACGACACAGACAACCTAACCTCCTGCTGAGGACAGTCCTGTAGCCTGTCAGGGAGTGGCCAGCACAGCATTCTGGGAGCCAAGAGCTCAGTGCTCTGGGAGCCAACAGCATAGCACTCTGGAAAACAAGCTCAGGACTGGTGAGTCATGGTTTTAGCCCCATGGTAGCAGTGCAAGGAGCTGGTGGGAGGGAACCATAGAACACCAGCAGCTGTGGTGACTCCAGAATTATCAACACAGATATGCCTATGACAAAGTGATAGGTTAGTGCCCTATGGACTTTGGGACCCGTATTTGGGAAAAGCGTCTGCTTCTTCCCCTGGGGGCAAGAAGCTGCTGAGGCTCAAAAAGGCAATGAGGAGAAGAATGCCTGCAAAAGCCAAATTTGCCAGATGGAAAAAGAATCTCAAAACCTCACTGAGGAGATTCATTCCTTCAGAATTATACTGGAGCAAATGGAAGCTAGTGAATTTATGAGAAATCAAGATGCTATTAAGCAAATCCAAATGAATGAAAGAATAGAAGGCAATGTGAAATATCTCATGGGAAAAACCACTGACCTGGAAAATAGATCCAGGAGAGACAATCCAAAAATTATCGGACTACTTGAAAACCATAATCAAAGAAAGAATCTAGAAACCATCCTTCAAGAAATCCTGAAGGAAAATTGCCCTGATATTTTAGAACCAGATGGCAAAATAGAGGTTGAAAGAATCCACAGATCACCTCCTGAAAAAGATCCCCAAAAGAAAACTCTTAGGAATATTGTAGCCAGGTTCCAGAATTCTCAAATCAAGGAGAGAATATTACAAATAGTCAGGAAGAAACAATTTCAATATTATGGAAACACAATCGAGATAACACAGGATCTGGCAGCTTCTACACTTAGGGATTGAAGGGCATGGAATATGATATTCCAGAGGGCAAAAGAGCTGGGATTAAAACAAAGAATCACCTATCCAGCAAAACTGAGTATCATGTTTCAGGGGAAAATATGGTCATTCAGTGGAATAGAGGACTTTCAAACATTCTTGAGGAAAAAACCAGAATCGAATAGAAATTTTGACATTCAGATACAAGAAGCAAGAGATGCTTGAGGAAGTAAACAGAGAAAAGAAATCACTATGAACTTAACAAAGTTGAAGTATTTACATTCCTACAAGGAAAAACAATAACTGTAACTGATGAAACTTTTCTCAATATGAAAATAGTTGAAGAAGGGTATATGGGCATATGAATACATATGTGAATATGTGTATATATGTTTTCAGGTAAACATAGATAGAGGTTGAATTTGATAGGAAGGGATGATACTTAAAAAGTGAAGGTAGGAGGTGTGAGAGTAATATGGTGAAGGTGAATGGGGAGAGACAGTGGGGTAAACTGTCTCTTGTAGAGGAGGCAGGGAAAGGTGGTTGCAGGGGAGGGGGGGAACAGGAAGGCAAAAAGGCAAACGCTTATTCTCATTGAATTTGGACCAGGAAGAGAATGACTGGCATACTAAATAGGGTGTCCCACCCTACAGGAATGTGCGGGGGATGGGGATGTTGGAAGGTGGCGGGGGCAAGTGGGGGCTGGCGGGGGGAGGGAAGTTGGAAGCATCTACTTTTGAAAAGAGACAGGATCAAGGTGGGGAGTAGACCAGGTGGAAGTTGGGATGGGAAGGAGGGAAATATAGTCAGTCTTTTACAGTATATCTACTATGGTAATGTTTTGCATAGCTATACATGTATAGCATATACTGAGTTGCTTATCTTCCTTTTAAAATCAAATCTTTAAAAATATATATAAATAGTATGATTAATACTATTTTGCATATAATTGGGGCATAATATGTGCAGGCAATGGGGCACAGGGAATCACCTTGCCCTACTGGAAAAGTCAAAGGGGGTATGGGAGAAGAAATGGGAGAGAGCAGATTGGTTGAGGGGATGTCCTGTATGACTGTTATTCTGGGGTGGTGGGTGGGAGAAAATGGGGACAAAATTATAACTTAGAATTTGATGGAAATGAAGGATGTAAACCAGAAGTTAATAAAGCATTTGGGAAAATAAAATTTTTAAAAAAGCAATGTAGTGAAAAAAGAAAAAAATTGACTGTTTATAAGGGCACAAAAATTCATAAACAAATGCAATGAGTCATAGCCCAATAAAAATACAACCGATAAGGGAATTGCAGAAAAAAATGATTCCGAGTTAAATTAAAACTGAATAAGACTAATAGCAGATTGCTTAGCTAAGAGTGTGACCTGTTGCCATTTTTTCCCTTTTTCTGTGGAGATTATATGTAGTCATTTCCTTTCTTTATCCTCTTTTGATTGTCATTATCTTACTTGGTTCATTTTTTTACTTTTTTTTTGAGGGGGGTAGTCATGGAGAGAGTTTAGGGGAATAATTTGTCTCTAAACACTTAATACAGGAGAACAACCCAACAAACTGCATGTGCAACTATAAAAACAAATTAAAAGAAAAAAATCCCCAAACAAGTACCAAAGTATAACTCGCAAAACTCAAAGAAGATATAAGGAAAATTGAAAACAAAGGAAATTTGAGGTGGTAAAAGTAAGATAAAATTTAATAAAATAGACAAATCATTAGCTAATCTGATGTGTAAAAGAGATGGAGAGAGTCAAATTACTGAATTCAACAGAGAGAAAATAAACAAAAATATCAAAAAGTATTATCACCAATTATATTCCTCTCCTGAGCCTGTTTTTCTACTGGCAATATAAAGAATTTTATTTAATAGCCTCTGAGCATATTTTCTGTCTCTAGAACTATGTTCTTATGAATTATATGTACTCTAAAGTTTCATTCAACTTTACATCTGTGATCCATTTTCTTATGTTTTGGCATATTTTCCTTTAGTTAGATACCTAGAGAAGTAGGAACTGACAACTAATCCATCCCTAGTTTCCTTAAAGGCTTATCTCAGGTGCCATCTCCTATCTGAAACTTTTCCTGATCTACCTGCTTTTCTCTCCTTCCTATAATTATCTTATATTTATTATTATATATTATTTAATTATAGTATACATTAATTAATAACATATATTAATTAAAATATTATAATGTATTAATTATATTGTGATATTAATTAATAATATATTAATTAATAACATTCACGTTATATTATTTATATCAATTATATTGTGTATTATATAATTATTATATTTATTATTTGTGCAAATATTGTATCTCTCCAACATGTTGCAAAATCCTTAAATGCAAGGATATATAGATATATGGATAGCTAGAGATAGATACATACATACATACACATATATACATATATATAGAGAGAGAGACATGTATATGTATGTGTATATGCATATCCATTCATACACATACATATATATTGTGTGTATGGCATTAGTTTTCTGTGGCCTTGCCTAACACAGTACTTTGTAATTCTATCCTGTTCAATTGTTTTCAGTCACATCCAACTCATCATTATTCCATTTGGGTTTTCTTGACAAAGATGCTGGAATGATTTACCATTTTGCTCTTCAGCTTATTTTACAGATGAGGAAACTGAAGTAAACAGGATTAAGTGACTTGCCCAAGGTCACACAGCTAGTGAATCTCTGAGACCAAATTTGAACTCAGAAATATGTCTTCTGACTCCAACCCTGACACTCTATCCACTAGACCACCCCACTGCCCTACCCTGTATATAGTAAGTGATTAACAAAGTCATTTATTTGAATTGAAGTATTCCAAGGGCTTTTTGGTTTTTTTTTGCTTTTTGGAGGGCAATGGGGTTAAGTGATTTGCCTAAGGTCACATGGCTAGTTTTTTTGTGTTGTCAGAGCCTGGATTTGAACTCAGGTCCTCCTGACTCCAGGGCTGGTGCTCTATTCACTGAGCCACCTAGCCTCCCCTACAAAGGCTTTCATGTGGAAGAGGGCTAAATCTTATTCTTCTTGTCTTCATTCTTGTTAATTCTGCCTTTTGGGGAAACAAAATAAAAGCACTATATATTTAAAATCTAAGAAAATGGACGTAAATAATTTCTCTATTCTGGAAACTGAACTAACTAGTCACTTCTTTCTAAAGCCTAAATTTCCTCATCTGTAAAATAAAGGTTTGAACTAGATGAGCTTTTAGGTTCCTTCCAGCTCTAAATCCTATGTGATTTTATGATTCAGCCGCTAGTGTGCAGATGTTGTTATAAAGGCCATAGCATAAGATAGGCAATAAGGATGAACAAAAAGAAAAATAATCATAATCATAGCTAGCATTTGTATAGTGCTATACACATAGTATCTCATTTGATCTTCACAATAACACTGTAAGGTAGATGCTGTTATTATTTACATTTATAAATAAGGAAACTAAAGCCCAATGAGAAAAGTGACTGGCACAGGGTCATGCATCTGAAGTCAAGATTTGAACTCAGTTCCTCCTGACTCCAGCACCATGCTCTATCCATTTTTCCACTTAACATGATGGTGGAGAAAGAAATAAAGGTTAGGGGTACTAAGAAAAGATTACTATTCCAGTAATATTGATGAAGTAACTGAATAAATGTTATGTATCTAGAGTGTCTATTAGCTCCTTAAAATTTTTCATAATATCCTGATCTTGAGAAATAACAATGCTAATAATTCATTTAGCAAGTAGGCTTGGTTTGGTAAAATAAAATATTTGTCCATTATGTAAGCTATAGAAGACCTAAAAAGACCTTGCTACAAGTAAATAAAGCAACTGCATACTCTTCAGGGAATATTTAACAATCACAACAATTATTGTTGTTTTCCCTAAATTTTAATATAATATTCACACATATTCACATATGTGTAATAGATACCAGTGTAGGAATAGAGCTCCTGAAATGTAATTTTTCATTTTCCTTTATAACTGGGCCTGTTTTTATAATGTTTGATGAGGCCCACTTTTAGTGACATTTATGTCACCTACAATTCTGATTCTTCTGGAATTATGATGCTATATGATTAGTGACCATCAAATACATTGGAATACTAGTGTTTAAAAAGAAAAGATGAACTTTTTAAAAAAGGAAAACAGTTCATAGTTTCCTAAATAGGATCCAGTCTAACTGCCTTCTCATAATCAATTTAAAAACCCACCTAATCATATATTTACGATGCACTTCTACCATGAAAGCACTAACAAAATAAATCAGTGTTTCCCACTTAACAGTTTGATATAGTCTTAAAAACTTATAATCCCAGCTTTATCTACTTTTTTGAGATACGCTGAACTCTTTTGGATGATCATAAATCTGAGCTGCTTCAGTAGTATTTCAGGACTCAGCTTAATTGTCACAACGTCTTCCACAATCAGGAATTTCCAAACTATCTAACATCTGTAGAGAATTCCTTTTGTATTTTGGTTTTGAGGTAGGCATGGGGAAACTCAAACTTTATCACTAAAAAAGAAATTGATAATTTTGGTAAAAATTGAAATGGTAACTCATAAAGCAATAATTTTAGACAGGCATTTGTGTGTAGTCAAATCATCAACTGGTTAATCAAAGTTCAAAATTAACATTAAATTATAAGTATAAATATGAGAAGACTGGGTAAAATTACAGCTGTTCAGGACAAACCATCCTAAGTATTTTCCAATTAAACATGGGATAAGGGTAAGACATTGACATTGATTAACATTGTTTCTAAGAGAAGTTTAGCCAGTGCCAAAATTGGCCAAATGGAAAAGGAGATCCAGAAGCTCACTGAGGAAGATGAAACCTTAAAAATTAGAATGGAGCAAATGAAAGCTAATGACTATGAGAAATCAAGAAATTATAAAACAGAACAAAAACAATTATAAGAGGAGACAATGTGAATTACCTCAATGGAAAAAAAAACCTGGAAAACAGATCCAGGAGAGATCATTTAAGAATTATTGGACTCTGTGAAAGTCATGATCAAAAAAAGAATCTAGGTATCATCTTTCAAGAAATTACCAAGGAAAACTGCCCTGATATTCTAGAACCAGAGGGTAAAATAGAAATTGAAAGAATACACCAAAAGCCTCCTGGAAGAGAACCCAAAAGGAACTCCTAGGAATACTATAGTCAAATTATAAAAATTCCCAGATCATGGAGAAAATATTACAAGCAGCATGAAAGAAACAAATTGTGGAAATATAATCATGATAACACAAGATCTAGCAGCTTCTACATTAAGGGATTGAAGGGCTTGGAATATGATATTCCAGAGCTCAGAAGAGGTAGGATTAAAACAATGAATCACCTACCCAGTGTGGCAGCAAGCACCCCAACATCCCCAGGGTGACTGCCAACACAGGTTCTTAGATCTGCTTTTCAAAAGGAAAGCAACTCAAAATGGGTTAACAAGCTTACTTTAATCAAACAAACACACATTACCTAGTTCAGGGGAAAAAGGTCAGCACCCCGAACTTCAGAGTTACAGAATTTACAGATCAAACAGACAGGCTTCCAAACTGTCCAACCATTATATCAATACCAAATCACAGTTACCAGAGAGGGAAGCATCAACATCTGGGTTTTCAAAGCCGGGGGCTCTCAACAACGGCTTCCCAGAGTCTCATCTGGTCAAATCACACAACATTTCTCAAAGTGAGCCCCAAAGCAAAGCCTCTCATCAGAGCTTATATAGCCTTCTCTTGGCTCAGAGAATGTAACAACCTTCTGGACCCACTGCCCAATCACAAAGTATCAAGATATGGGCTTTCCTGAAAAACAAGCCTCCCACCACAGGCTCCAGGTGCACTTAAGCTAGGGGCAGGGAAGATCTTTAAATCTGCATTTCCATTACACCCAGCAAAACTAAGCAGAATACTTCAGGAGGGAAATGGATATTCAATGAAATAGAGGACTTGCAAGCATTCTTACTGAAAAGACTGGTGTGGAACAGAAAATTTGAAGGAATCAATAGCAGCATGAAAGGGTAAACAGGAAAGAAAAATCACAAGGGACTTATTAAAGTTGAAATGTTTACATTCCTATATGGAAAGATGGTATTTGTAAATCATGACAATTTTCTCGGTATTAGAACAGTTGGAGGAAATGAGAGAGAGAGAGAGAGAGAGAGAGAGAGAGAGAGAGAGAGAGAGAGAGAACACAAGGTGAGTTGAACATGAAGTGATGATATCTAAAAAATAAAATTAAGGGGTAAGCGAGGAATATATTGAGAGAAGAAAGGGAGAGATAGAATGGTGCAAATTATCTTACATAAAAGAGGCAAGAAAAATGTGTCACAATGGAAGAGAAGGGGGGGAAGTGAGAGGGAATGAGTGAACCTTAGCTTTACTGGACTTGGCTTAAGGAGGGAATAACATACATACTCAACTGGGTATCTTAACCTACAGGAAAGTAAGGGTAAGGGGGATAAGGTAGGGGGGTGATAGAAGGGAGGTAATATTGGGGGAGGGGGTAGACAGAAACAAACACTTTTGAAAAGGAACAGGGTCAAAGGAGAAAATACAATAAGTGGGGGGCAGAATAGGATGTAGGTAAATATAGCTGGTCTTTCACAATACAACAATTGTGGATGTGTTTTGCATAACTACACATATGTAACCTATATTTAATTGTTTGCCTTCTCAATGAGGGTGGGTGGGGAGGAAAGAAGGGAGCGAATTTGGAACTAAAAGATTCTTTTTAGGGTGGAAACAAGACGGCAGAGTAGAAACAGCACTTGCATGGCCCCCCTGCCCATACCACTTCCAATATATATAAATGGGGACTCTGAAAAAAACTCTGGAGCTCCAGAACCCACAAAATGACACAGAGAAGCTAACCTCCTGCTGAGGACAGAACGACAGCCCAGTAGGGAACAGCCAGCACAGAGCTCTGGGAGCCAACTCTGGCCCAGTGAGCCAGAGGTTTTAGCCCCAGGGTGGCCGGAACAGCAGCTGGCTGGAGGGACTCCAGAACAACAGCAGCTGTGTCATTTCCAGAATTATCAATACATAGATGCCTAGGACAAAGTGAGAGGTCAGTGTCTTCTGGACTTTGGGACCAGGATTCTCCTGGGGGCAAGAAGGAGCTGCGGCACAGCTGCCATTTTGCAGTTTCAGTTGCAGCTTCAGCTCCTGGCCTGCTAACTGTAGGGGGATACAGCAATCATTCTGGGGGGTAATCACTCTTGCTTTAACCTTCTTGGATCTGGATTGCAGTCTGGAATGGAGGTCTTGGAGTGTGTCACCAGCTTGCCAGAGCATATCAGGGCTTCAGAGAGGGCACCCAACTAATACCTCCATCACCTGACAAACCCCAGCATTTGGGATGAAAGCTCCCCTGGCTGGTGTCATACTCCTACTGTGGCAACAAGGCCAAAAGTGAGGTAATTGAGTGGCAACATGCCTAGGGAAAGGAAACAAAATAAATGGAAAAATTCAACATTAGACTCCTATTTTGGGGGCAAAGAGGATCAAAGCATGGAACAGGAGGACGACTGTAAGGTCAGAACTCCTGCACCAAAAGCTCCAAATGAAAATATGGACTGGATACAGGCCATAGAGGACCTTAAGAAGCAGATAAGAGAAGGGGGAAAAATTGGGAAGAGAAATGAGAAAAATTCAAGAAAAGTATGAAATGAGACTCAATAGCCTGACTGAGGAAAATAACACCTTAAAAAATAGACTAACTCAAATGGTAAAAGAGACTCAAAAAGGCAATGAGGAGAAGAATACTTGAAAAAGCTGAATTTGCCAGATGGAAAAAGAATCTCAAAAGCTCACTGAGAAGAATCATTCCTTCAGAATTAGACTGGAGTAAATGGAAGCTAGGGACTTCATGAGAAATCAAGATGCTGTTAAACAGATCCAAACAAATGAAAGAATAGAAGGCAATGTGAAATATCTCATGGGAAAAACCACTGACCTGGAAAATAGATCCAGGAGAGACAATTTAAAAATTATTGGACTACCTGAAAACCATGATCAAAGAAAGAACCTAGAAATCATCTTTCAAGAAATTATCCAGAAAAATTGCCCTGATGTTTTAGAACCAGAGGACAAAATATAGGTTGAAAGAATCCACCAATCACCTCCTGAAAAAGATCCTAAAAGAAAACTCCTAGGAATATTATAGCCAGGTTCCAGATTCCCAGAACAAGGAGAAAATATTACAAGCAGCCAGGAAGAAGCAATTTCAAAATTGTGGAAACACAATCAGGATATCACAGGATCTGGCAGCTTCTACACTTAGGGATTGAAGGGCATGGAATATGATATTCCAGAGGGCACAGGAGCTGGGATTAAAACAAAGAATGACCTACCCAGAAAAACTGAGCACCTCATTTCAGGGGAAAATATGGTCATTCAGTGGAATGCAGGATTTTCAAGCATTCTTGAGGAAAAAACCAGAGTTGAATGGAAAATTTGACATTCAGACACAAGAAGGAAGAGATGTTTGAGAAGGTACACAGAGAAAAGAAATCAAAAGGAACTTATCAAAGTTGAACTATTTACATTCCTACATGGAAAAAGAATAATTGTAACTGATGAAACCTTTCTCAGTATGAAAATAGTTGAAGAATGGTATATTTGCATATGAATACATATGTGAATGTGTGTATATATATTTACTGGTATACATAGAGGGCACAGGTCAAATTTAATAGGAAGGGATGATAATTAAAAGGTGAAAATAAGAGGTGAGAGAAGAATATAATGAGAGGAGCTGGGGAGAGACAGAAAGGGGTAAACTATCTCATATAGAAGATGCAAGAGGAAATGGTTGCAAGGGAGGGGAAGAACAGGAAGGCAAAAAGGCAAAACCATATTCTCATTGAATTTGGCTCAGGGAGAGAATGAGACACATACTAAATCGGATATCTCACCCTACAGGAGAGTAGGGGGGAAGGGCATGAGAGGGTGAATGATGGAAGGGATGACATGCTGGGTTGAGGAGGGAGGCTGGAAGCACCCACATTTGAGAAGGGACAGGATCAAAGTAGGGAATGGACCAAGTGGGGGGTGGGATAGGTGGGAGTGAAATATTGCCAGTCTTTTACAATATATCTACTATGGTAATGTTTTACATATCTATCCATGTACAACATATACTGAATTGCTTATCTTCCCAGCAAGAGTGGGTGACAAGGGAGGGAGGGAATGAATCTAGAATTCGAAGTTTTAAAATCAAATGTTTTAAATATATATAAATTCTATTATTAATACTATTTTACATATAATTAGGAAATAAGACATATAGGTATTGGGGCACAGAGATTCACCTTGCCCTAATGGAAAAGTCAAAGGGAGTATGGGAGAGAGCAGTTTGGATGAGGGGATATCCTTTGGGACTGCTATTCTGGGGTGGTGGGTAGGGGAAAAATGGGGAAAAATTTGTAACTCAAAATCTGGTGGAAACAAATAGAAGTTAATAAAGCATTTGAAAAAAAGTTTATTTTTCTTTTGCTTTTTTATTTTAGCTTTTTGGAGGGCAATTCGGGTTAAATGACTTGCCCAAAGTCACATGGTTAGTGTGTCAAGTGTCTGAGGCTGGATTTGAACTCAGGTTCTCCTGACTCTTGGGCTGGTGCTCTATTCACTGCACCACCTGATCACCCCTACTAAAAGTTTTTAAAACAGATGTAAAAAATTGTTTTTACATGCAACTGGAAAATAGGATATACAGGCAATGGGGTATAGGAATCTATCTTTCCCTACAAGAAAGTATGGGGGAAAGAGATAAGGGGAAGGGGGCATGAGAGAAAGGAAGGCAGACTAGGGGAAGGGGTAATCAGAATGCATGCCATCTTTGGGTGGGGGAGAGATAGGGAGAAAGTTTTGAACTCAAAATCTTATGGAAATGAATGTTGAAAACTAAAAATTAATTAATTAATTAATTAATTTTAAAAGCTGTTCAGTTCTGTGAAAATATAAATTTATTATATTAAATTTATCTACTGGGAAGCAATAGCACAAGTCTAAATCTCTAGAAAGAATGTTGGCTCTGGTACTGGAGGATGAAGATTTCAGTACCATCTCTAAAATTTACAACCTGTTTCATCTTGGGGAAATTGAGTATCTGTTAATGTTCCTGGACCTCAGTATTATCATCCATAAAATGAAGGGGCAGTACTATTTTAAATGGCTTTTGAGAGTCCTTCTAATCTTAATCCATAATCATATTGCCCTAAAAATCTTTAACACTTTAAGTACATTTTCATTGACCACGATTTTATGAGAGCATACTACCAGGTATTAAAGTACTGAAACAGTCAATTCCAAAAATATTTACTGAGGATCTGTGAGGAGACCTAGTGGTAAGTGCTCATGAGGAAATGTGTGTTTGAATTCTGGCTCTGTACTTCACAGCCACGTGATGGGTCATTACTTATAATCACTCTAGAATTTCTATATCCATGAAAGGGGGATAGTTGGGGCAGCTAGTTGGCACAGCTGTGTGACCTTGTGCAAGTCACTTAACCCCAATTGCCTTGCCTTCTCTCCTGAAAAAATAGAAAGAAAAGGGGATAGCAAGGCTCACAGAATCTTAGGGAGATTACTTTTTAAACTTTAAAGTGCCAAATAATTGTGATTTGATGTTATGTGCAAGGCACTGATTTGACCCCATTTTTATGTGCCCAAGAGTCAGGTAGTTTCAGGCTTTATTAACCAGGGTCATCAGATTCCATTGTTTTTGCTGCTTTGATGAGTTAATTTAGCTTAGTTTTACATTAAGCTTATCCATTTTCACAGTTTCATTTTGCATATATAATAAATCATAGCAGTGATTTGAATTATATACATCTAGGCTTCTCCCATGAGGGTAATTAAAAATTTAAAAAAAACCCTCAACTTAGAAAAGGTCTCCAAGAGTTAGTGTCTCTCTGCCCTGAAAAGCTGGACCAAAAATAAACTTTGAAAGCCCAACCACAATTAATGATTAGAATCTGTCAGCAGCTTAAACCTCTTAGAGTTCCTGTGTTAGGCATTCATAGCCAGGGTAAGGATGAGTGTTAGCCAAAAGAGATAGCCGTCTAGGGTGTAACATTAAGTGGGAAAAAAGAGATGCATCTTAACAAATAAATGCATATATATTTAATATAAGCATATCTCCTATGATATGTACTAGAGGAATTGAGTTTCTGATAATTTAAGTTCATGTATATTACAATGAAATATAAAAGAATCTTGCAAATAATAATGCAAAAATGATATAATTTTCATATGAAAGGAGTCAGACGGTGAAAATTTATACCATCATGGAGAACCCACAAATGTCTTGACCTATTTCCTATTTAGAATTTATAGGTATTATATAGTTGAAAAAAAGGTATTATATAGTTCCTAATAGGGACAACTAGATGATTTAATTAATAAAGTGCCAGGCTTTGAGTCAGGAAGACCCAAGTTCAAATCTTCCCTCAGAAACTTACTAGCTATGTGACCCTGGGTAAGTCACATAATGTCTGCTTGCCTCAGTTTCCATATCTGCAAAATGCAGATAATAATAGCAACTATCTCCCATGGTTCATGAAAGAATAAAATGAAAAAATGATTGTGATATACTTAGCATAGAACCCGGCACATGGTAAGTACATTGTAAATGTTAGCTGGTTGTTATTATTATGATTTCTATTGTTAATATTATTATTATTAATGATCACATTCTACAGTGAGCATTTGGTAAACAATCAGATTAACTCACAATCTCAGCCTCGTTACCCCAACATTCTATCCTTCTAGAATCTATGAAAACTTAAAATTTTAAAAAGTTACAACCAGAAAAGTTCTAATGAGGTCGTTTTAAAGCATATTTGAAATCATAAGGCATTATTGAATATGAATTATTTCACTTCCAGCTCCTCAGTTTACAATCAAGAAAAAATGTGACTGAGGGAAGCGAAATGAGTTGACTATGATGGTACAGCTCATTAGTAGCAGAAATGAATCTAGAAACTACATTTCTGATTTTTAGATCACCATTCATTAAACTCTATTACAACTTCCAATTCAATAATTTAATTCAATTCAACAAACCTTTTTAAAGTATCTACTATGTGTGAGTCACTGAGAAATAAAATTAAAATTGTTTATAACAAATGTTCAGTGACCTTTTAACATTTCACTAAAAACAATTACATAGAATTATGGTGTGTCCAGTAAAGTAAATATTAAATCAGTCAAAAACATTTATGAAATGCCTACTATGTGGTGAGCACTGCGCTAGGCACTGGAATTAATAAATGCCAACTAAAATCACTTATTACTACCTTAAATGCTGTCCTCCAAAAAGGAGGATAGACTTTATTCATTGCCACAAATATCAAAATGATATGCAGACAATCATATGTTAATGGTAGAGATAACTTTGATTGATGATGACCTGCTGACCCATCATTTATATCTAGCAAGGCATATAACAGAAAGATATATGCTTGCCAAATGTGTTTGCTACTGTCATAAAGGATGCCAATCCAGAGTCTAAATTGAAGAGGGATTCCCTGTAGAAGATGAGGTCCTCCAGATGCTTCTGTTTATGGATAATATTGTGCCAATTGCATCAAGAAGCTTTACAGATTTATAATCATTCAGAAGATTTTGGCATTACTATCCACATAAGAAGAAATTATGTTTGACCAGTCTGGGGTATACAATGAGCTGGACAATCCAGGATGCTCAAACTACTAGCTGAAAAGACACATCTGTTTATCATCAATGTTATTCTACTGATATTGTGTGGATGGACATCACTAACTACTATAGTCAGTCAACATACCTTTATTAAGTGCCTGTTGTTTACCAGGAAATTTGCTAAACACTAAGGAACATGTTGATGATCACCCAAAGATCAATGAAGAGGCACACACAGTGAGTGGACTGTCATGTATTATGAAGAAAAAATGGCAAAAGAAAAAACATGAAAAGGATATTGTTGGGAAAATATTTTTGCATTTTTTCTTTGGGGGTAGGGAGTTAAGGTACAGTCTGGACCTGTGATGTCATTTGTATAAGGATCATCTGGTGCAGAACATTCAGCAACTGTGCAGCAATTTATAATCTTAGAGAATTGTCTGGGGCACTCAGATAATAAATAACTTGACCTGTGTCACACTGAACACAACTATGCCTGAATCTGAGGTTGATTTTCCATCCTTTTTGATATTCTGCCTCCCTAGAAAAATCTATGATCAGGATAAAAATTAGGCCAATCATTAAACAAGACTTAGGGATAACCAAATAGCAGTGCCCAGTGGTATTTATTCGATATCTATAGAACACAAAGAAAGCCCCCAGGACATTGAAGACTGACCACAGAACATGAACACATCACATAGAATGGGCAGTTGTGGATGGATTGACATCTGTGTCATTGAAGAGAATGGCCACATAAATGAGATCACAGATTCATTCAAATTTTAGCACATATGTGTCTTTCTCAATAAAGAAGAATAGGAGGAAGCATAATTTTCCCAGTGCCCACATAGGTCCCAGTGCAGAAAACATATCATTTTCCAACTGTTGTATATCATTTAGGATAATAGAGTTATCATGAAAGAACTGATATACTTTCTGGCTATCTCAGACTAGGAAAGAAGCTGAGTAGTGTCCTAACTTAAGTATGTAGGAATGATTTAGTTTCTGTTTTGTGGCTGTTCTGTCACCACATAAAACTCCTTCACTCTCACTGGAGAAGGTTAACTTGTCAGATTCCTCCGATTTAAATAAATGTTTTAATAAAAATCAGTCAGGGAGTGAATAGATAGAATCTCTACCCTAGCCCAGTGGAGCTTTTAAGTTTCATCCAAAAATCTGTCACACAAGCAACCATATTGGAGTCAATTTCCCTACTAAACATTTGAAAAGTGAAGGGTTGAGTCATCCCTGCTGGGATATGTGATTCAGTGATGGTTTAAGGGAAGCTGAGCGGTCAACCAGCATGCTTACTCCCATTAAGCTTCTGAGGAGACAGTTAGATTTATTATGTAAGATTGCCTTGAGACATTGGACAAATCATAAATAACTGAATACATGCTTAACAAAAAGATTTAGCAACACAATTTAGCAATAAATTTGAATCTCTTTTTAGCTAACCATAATATGACCACGAGGGAATGATATTCTTTTATACCTTTGGCTTCTTAAGAATGTACTTACATTTGAGACTACATCATGGCCTTGCTGTGAGGAATTGATTTATGTATCTCAGTTGCTGAGGAGCTAAAAAGACAGTGGAGGGCTTGGTACTGATATTATTGGAACTTCCTTTGCACAAAAACAAGTATCTCTACTATACCTTCATCTACAGTGACAATGCACAAGGCCTAATTTTTGAAGAGCTGTCACTGACCAGTGTCTGGTGAGCAATGAAAATAAATGGCATGCCAGCACAGTGCAATGCTCTGGGAGCCCACAGCTCAGCGGGAGAGGAGCCGAGCCCAGGTCTGTATGAGCTGAGGTTTTAGCCCCAGAGTGTCTGGGCCAGCAGCTGGCTGGAGGGACCCCAAAACACCAGCAGCTGTGGCGATTCCAGAATTATCAACACAGATATGCCTAGGACAAAGTGAGAGGTTAGTGCCCTGTGGACTTTGGGACAAGTATTTGGGGAAAGCGTCAGGCTTCTTCCCGTGGGGGCAAGAAGCATCTGGGATTCGAGGCACAGAAGCCATTTTGCAGCTTCAGTAGTAGCTTCAGCTCCTGGTCTGTGAACTGTACGGAGATCCAGCAATCAGTCTGGGGGTTAATAGCTCTTGCTTTAACCTGCTTGGATCTGGATTGTGGTCTGGGGGTTAATAGCTCTTGCTTTAACCTGCTTGGATCTGGATTGTGGTCTGGGAGGGGGAGTTCTGGGGTGGGTATCCAACTGGCCAGAGCTTGTGGAGGCATTACAGAGGCCACCAAACTAATACCTCCAGAAGGTGTGAAGACCCCACTTTTGGGACAGAATCTCGCCTGTCTGGTGGCAGAGCCCTATTGTGGCAACAAGCCCAAAAATCAAGTAATTAAGTGGCAACATGCCTAGGCAAAGGAAACAAAACAACAAAAATGTAACATTAGACTCCTATTTTGGGGCCAAAGAGGATCGAAGCATGGAACAGGAGGATGTCTGTGAGGTCAGAACCCCTGCACCAA
The DNA here is from genome assembly GCA_011680675.1 of Gymnobelideus leadbeateri. Lineage (NCBI taxonomy): Eukaryota > Metazoa > Chordata > Mammalia > Diprotodontia > Petauridae > Gymnobelideus > Gymnobelideus leadbeateri. Next base: position 494,740 of record WOXC01007242.1, on the reverse strand, counting down.
AAGACCCAAATGAAAATATGAGCAGGTTACAGGCCATGGAGGACCTTAAGAAGGATTTTAAAAATGAAATAAGTGAAGTGGAAGAAACATTGGGAAGAGAAATGAGAAGGATGTAGGAAAAGTATGAAATGAGAGTCAACAGCCTGACTGAGGAAAATAACACCTTAAAAATAGACTAACTCAAATGGCAAAGGAGGCTCAAAAGGGCAATGAGGAGAAGATTGCCTTAAAAAAGCCAAATTTGCCAGATGGAAAAAGAATCTCAAAAGCTCACTGAGGAGATTCATTCCTTCAGAGTTAGACTGGAGCAAATGGAAGCTAGTGATTTTATGAGAAATCAAGATGCTGTTAAACAGATCCAAACAAATGAAAGAATAGAAGGCAATGTGAAATATCTCATGGGAAAAACCACTGACCTGGAAAATAGATCCAGGAGAGATCATTTAAAATTTATTGGGCTACCTGAAAGCCATGATCAAAGAAGAACCTAGAAATCATCTTTCAAGAAATTCTCAAGGAAAATTTCTCTGATGTTTTAGAACAAGAGGGCAAAATAGAGGTTGAAAGAATCCACCAATCACCTCCTGAAAAAGATCCCAAAAAGAAAACTCCCAGGAATATTATAGCCAGGTCCCAGAATTCCCAGATCAAGGAGAAAATACTATAAGCAGTCAAGAAGAAACAATTTCAATATTGTGGAAACACAATCAGAATAGCCCAGGACTTGGCAGCTTCTACACTGAGGGACTGAAGGGCATGGAATATGATATTCCAGAGGGCAAAGGAGCTGGGATTAAAACAAAGAATCACCTACCCAGAAAAACTGAGTATCTTGTTTCAGGGGAAAATATGGTCATTCAGTGGAATAGAGGACTTTCAAGCATTCTTGAGAAAAAAAACAGAGTTGAATAGAAAATTTGACATTCAGACACAAGAAGCAAGAGATGCTTGAGAAGGTAATCAGAGAAAAGAAATCAAAAGGAACTTATCAAAGTTGAACTATTTACATTCCTAAATGGAAAAACAATAACTATGACTGATTAAACCGTCCTCATCATGAATATAATTGAAGAAGGGTATATGGGCATATGAATACATACGTGAATGTGTGTTTATATGTTTTCAGGTATACATTGATAGAGGGCACAGGTTGAATTTGGTGGGTAGGGATGATACTTAAGAGGTGAAATTAAGAGTTGAGAGATGAAAGTGGCAAGAGGAGATGGGGAGAGACAGGGGAGGGTAAACTATCTCATGTAGAAGAGGCAAGGGGAAGTAGTTGCAGGAGATGGGAAGAACAGGAAGGCAAAAAGGCAAAACCATATTCTCATTGTATTTGGCTCAGGGAGAGAATCACATTCATACTAAATGGGATATATCACCCTGCAGGAGAGTAGGGGGAAGAGGGATGAGAGGGGGAATGATGGAGGGGAGGGCATTCTGGGGGGAGGGGAGGTTGGAAGTACCCACTTTCAAAGAGGGACAGGATCAAAGTAGGGAATGGACCAGGTGGGAGGTGAGATGGGTGGGAGGGAAATATAAGCAGTCTTTTACAATATATCTACTATGGTAATGTTTTGCATAGCTATACATGTACAACACTTACTGAATTGCTTATCTTCTCAGAGAGAGTGGGTGACAAGTGAGGAAGGGAATGGATCTGAAAATCAAAGTTTTAAAATTAAGTGTTTCATAAGATGTCCAGGCATTGGGGCTCAGAGATTCACCTTGCCCTAATGGCAAAGTCAAAGGGGGTATGGGAGAAGATATGGGAGAGAGCAGATTGGATGAGGGGATATCTAGTGGGACTGCTATTCTGGGGTGGTGGCTAGGGAAAAATGGGGGGGAAATTGTAACTCAAAATTTGGTGGAAATGAATTATGTAAACCAGAAGTTAATAAAGCATTTGTTTAATTAAAAAAAAGTTAACATTTCTAGTACAATATTGACTAATTGTGGTGATAATGGTCATCCTTATTTCTTCCTTGATCTTATTGGGAAGTCTTCTAGCTTATTCTCATTACATATAAATGCTTGGTTTTATACAGATACTGCTTATCATTTTCAGGAAAATTCCATTTAGAACTATGTTCTCTAGTGTTTTTAATAGGAATGGTTGCTGCATTTTGTTAAAAGCTTTCTCTGCATCTATTGAGATAACAATATGATTCCTGTTGCACATAGCTCTCTAAATTTCAGCTACTTCATCCATAAAATAAGGATGGCAATAGCTTGTGAGAAATCTAAGTAAAGTTGATGTGGCATAATAGATAAATTTTGGGTTCAAATCCTGACTTGGATATTAATTACCCTATGGTCATGGGTAACTCATATAATATTTCTGAAACTCAGGCAACTTCTTAAGACTTTTCTGTTCAGTTACAGATGTCTTGGGAATGAAGAAGATTTTATACATAAACAAAATCTCAGATCCATCACCTATAATATAGTAATATTTATTGTATGAAAAGTGATTTAACTTTAAAGTATATAGATGGGGGCTCTTACTATCTTGTTTTTGTTGTTTTGATGAATCTGATATTACTATTATGATGAAAGGAAGGTTTCTTTTTTTAAAGTTTCCCTTTCAAGTTGAGGTAAATTTAAGCAGCTAGGTTGTACAGTGGATAGAGTGCCAGGGTTTAGCAGCAACCACACTGGTATACCCAAGATAGCTGCTAGCACAGGTTCTTAGATCTGTTTTACTAGGAAAGAGAGCTGCTTAAGGTGTCAACAATCTTTTAAATTATTTATTTATTTATTTTGCTTTTTGGAGGGCAATTGGGGTTAAGTGACTTGCCCAAAGTCACATGGCTAGTAATTGTGTTAAGCAACTGAGGCCAGACTTGAACTCAGGTCCTCCTGACTCCAAAGCTCCTACTCTATTCACTGTATCACCTAGCTGCCCCAATAATCTTTTTTTTAAACTACATTCACTAGTTCAAGGGAAAAGTCAGCACCCTGAACTTCAGAGAAAATACAAACAGAGAAAATATAAGCAGAGAAATAAAGACCAACAGACAGGGTTCTGACTGCCTGAATCAACTATACTGTTGACATATATTCCTGGATTCAGAGAGGTTTTACATCTGAGCAGCTGGGGAGTGCTGAAGATAGGGCCACTCCAAATCTCAACCAACGAATCAAAAGATCCTTCTCATAAGTGAGCCCACAAAAGTAAAATACCAACACAGAGTTTATATACACTTCTCAGAGTCAGAAGGCATCACAACCCTGAGGACTCAATACCTAATTAGAAATTAGCAAAAGGTATGAAAGCCTTTTTACAAGCAAACCTCCACTAAGTGGAGCTTTTCTTAATGGGCTCCATTTGAGGCCTATTAATAGACAGGGAAAATCTTAAATCCCATTAATATTGCACAGGGTTCGACTCAGGAAGACTCATCTTCCTGAGTTTAAATCTGGTTTCAGACACTTACTAGCTATGTCACCAAGGGCAAGTCATTTAATTATATTTGCCTCAGTTTCCTCATCTATAAAAGGGGGTCACAGAATAAGGAAATGCCAAATCACTCTAGTGTCTTTGCCAAGAAGCCCCATGGACAAATCCATGGAGTCATGAAGAGTCTCACACAACTGAACAACAACAACAAAGTAAGGACAGGAAAGACTTTTCCAGGCAGATAAACATCATGAGGAAAGTCACAGAAATTGGTGTAAGGAAACGGTGGGGTTGAGCAGGGGGAGAGGAAGAGGGAAGTATGTTTTATGTTTAATGGTTTTCAGGGAGAATAATAAGCTTAGTGACAAGATTAGAGTAGAGTAAATTGAGTGGCATATTGTAGTTGTTTAGCCAATTAATCATCTCATTCTTCATGACCAGATTTAGGGTTTTTGTGGCTTTGATTAGATGCTTAATGTATGATAAATGTAAATGAAATTAATTAATGATAGCCAAGATGTGACTGCATTGCCTAGAATGAATCTACAGTCCAATGGCTGTAAATTGAATGGTAGAAAATCTCTAGAAAAAGAAAAAGACTATAACAGTTCTAGAGTGTTGTTGGGTAAGAAGGATATAGAATTATAGAATGATGGGGCTGGAAGGACCTCTATGGATAGGAACATAGATTCTGAGCTAAAAAGAATGTCATAGGCCATGAAGTCCAACCCCTTCTTTTAAAGAAAAGGAAACTGAGGTCCAAGTAGTTTAAATGCCTTGCTCAAAGTAAGATAGGTAATAATTATGAGAGACAGGATTTAAATTCATGTCCATGACCACAGGGTCAATATTCCTTCCACTAGCCATGAAGCCTTCTTTAAGGTAACCCCTAATTTTCCAAATGAGGAATAAATGAAAGAAAGAAAAGATGAATGGTTTGTGAATAAAAATAGGGGGAAAAAACAAAAATGAACAAACCAAGAGCATTCCTTCTCTAAAGAAGCTTGCACTCTTATCTAGGGAGCCAAGACATATATAAGATTCATTCGGAAAGCAGATGACAAGACCCAGAAGTCCTTGTAATGGTAATGCAGTTTAAAGATCCCCTTGTATTGGCTTGGTTTTGAGGTTAAGTGTTAAAGCCCTGAGCTTGTGAATCCCACTTGTGGAATGGACTTGTTGACATGAAGAGAAGGGACTGAACTGGGAGGAGCTGGTGCCATGGATAGAAAGGCCCAAGCAGAGAAAGGCCAGAAGAACTTTGGGGAGCAGCATTGTGGAGGCAGAGGGAGAGAGAGAGAGAATTCCCAGGGGCCAGAGTTGCTGAGAGAGAGAGAGAGAGAACTGCCAGCTGAAGCCACCCAGATTGCTGAGGGCCAGTTGGAGCTGCCCAGGACTTTTGAGAACTGCCACCCAGAGCTGCCGAGAACTGAGGAGGAATGACTGTGGTGCCATTATTTTTTTCTGTCAGTTTTGATGTTACTTTGTCAAATCTGTCTGCTTGTGAAGGACAGTGCTGTTGTGACCAAGGTTCTGTAAACTTGCTGTTGGTTCAGAAGCCCTAAAGGTGGATTTTCTTGTTGTATGTTTACAGAAATCCTGGAGGGTCTTGCTGATGTTTTCAGGGGTCCTGAGACTATTCTGCAGACAGAGAGTGAATTGATGAGGACACTGGCAATGTATATTGTGGCTTTGTTAAGCTTTGTCTTCCCTGGAAAAGGGATTGCTGAGAACTTGCCTTTGGTCAAGATGAAGAAAAGACCTCTCCTTGGGAATTGAATGCTGTGATGATATTGGAACCTTGTTGTAGATTAGGAGTAGATGGCCTTTGTGCTCTCCACTGCCCCTTTGAGAATGTGCTTGGTGGTAACCGATTATAATTGTAATTCAGTTGTAATCCAGGGGTGGAATGCTTTGATTCTTGTGCTTTGTGACTGACCAAATGACTTTACTTTGTTTATGACTGGAAAGGAATCTCCAGTTGAATAGAGTCATTGACTAAATGAATGCTCTGCCCAGGGGTAGAGTACTTGGACCTTAGTACTTTGTGATTGAATTGAGGACTTAATAAATGATTGAGTTATACTTGGTGAATGCTGTACTTTGATTTTCTGCAAATGTCTTGCCTTAATCTGTCACTGAATAAATGGAGTTTGCTATGCTCATAATCCAAACCTGGAAGTTACTTATGCTTGGTGTTACAGTCCTAAGGCAGAGGAGTAGGGTCCCATTGGTCCTCTGTTGCCATAGCTCATTCAAATGACTTGAACGACCATGTCAGTCTTCTCAGTCTTGGTCAGGAAAAGGCCAAAAGGAAGGCAAAGGGGAAGGGTGCCCCAACTGATAGTTCTTCCCACTTGACCACTCTAGATAGCATAGGGATATAGTAGAATGGAGAAGAGACATTTCACCTATAGAGGTATTCATACAGTTAATTAGTGACAGAGCCAGGATTAGAACCTTTAATCTGTCTTTATGATCTATCAATTCCCATGGTTCCAGTTGTCATTCCTTCACAGATGAATTCCAAATCAATATATCCAGTCCAAATCACATAATTACAGAGTTGAAAGAGGCCTCAACATTCATCAATATCAACTTCTACTTGAAAGGAATGCTCACTATAATATAACTGACAAGTGGTTTTCCAGCCTTTGCTCAAATACTGCCAATGAGGGGGAATGAATTAAAACACACACACACACACACACACACACACACACACATATCATAGCTAGCATATATATAGCACTTTAAGGTCCACAAATCATTTTATATGTGTCATTTCATTTGATTATAGCAAAAATCCTGTAAGTAATTTGCCCGGGGTCCCATGGCCAGTAAGTGTCTAAAGTAGGATTTGAATTGAGGTCTTCCAGACTCCTATCCAAAACCAATATTCTACATACTGTGAAAGTCAATTCCTACCTTTGTGGATCTTACATTCTAATATGGAGAGACAAGACATAAAGGGGAGTGGTGACAAGGGAAGGGTGTTTTGGCTTGGAAAGTCAAAGGGATGTTGAGTGAAACCATAGGGAAATAATTTTCCCAAATAGTTTGTAGAGTATTGGAATCAATTGTTCTTTAAATGTTTGATAGAATTCACTAGTGAACCCATCTGGCCCTGGAGATTTTTTCCTAGGGAGTTCATTGATGGCTTGTTTGATTTCTTTTTCTGAGATGGGGTTATTTAGGTAATTCACTTCCTCTTCAGTTAATCTGGGCAATTTGTGATTTTGTAAATATTCATCCATTTCACTAAGATTGTCATATTTATGTGCATACAATTGGGAAAAATAATTCCTCATTATTTTTTTGATTTCCTCTTCATTGGAGGTAGATTCACCCTTTGTATTTTTGATACTCATAATTTGGTTTTCTTCTTTCTTTTTTTTTATCATATTGACTAAGGGTCTATCAATTTTGTTGATTTTTTCATAAAACCAGCTCTTGGTTTTATTTATTAATTCAATGGTTTTCTTAATTTCAATTTTATTAATCTCACCTTTGGTTTTCAATATTTCTAATTTAGTACTAAATTGGGGATTTTCAATTTGTTCTTTTTCTAACTTTTTCAATTGCATGTCCAATTCATTGACCTCCCTTCTCTCTGCTTTAATTAAGTATGCACTCAGGGATATAAAACTTCCCCTGAGAACTGCCTTTAGTGCATCCCACAAATTTTGGTATGTTGTTTCATTATTATCATTCTCTTGAATGAAATTATTGATTGTTTCTATAATTTCTTGTTTGACCCACCAATTTTTTAGGATTAAATTGTTTAATTTCCAATTAGTTTTTAGTCTATCTTTCCATGGCCCTTTATTGCATATAATTTTTATTGCATCATGATCTGAGAATGATGCACTTAAGATTTCTGCCTTTCTGCACTGGATTGTGAGGTTTTTATGCCCTAGTACATGGTCTATTTTTGAGTATGTACCATGCACTGCTGAAAAGAAAGTAAATTCCTTTTTATCCCCATTCAGTTTTCTCCAGAGATCCATCATATCTAGTCTCTCTAAGATTCTATTCACCTCCTTAACTTCTTTCTTGTTTATTTTGAGGTTAGATTTATCGAGTTCAGAGAGGGGAGATTAAGGTCCCCCACTAGTATAGTTTTGCTATCTATTTCTTCCTCTAATTCCTTTAACTTCTCCTCTAGGAATTTGGATGCTATACCACTTGGTGCATATATATTAAGTAGTGATATTGCTTCATTCTCAATGGTGCCTTTTAGTAGGATATAGTTTCCTTCCTTATCTCTTTTAATTAGATCTATTTTTGCTTTTGCTTTATCTGAGATAAGTATTGCTACCCCTGCTTTTTTACTTTAGCTGAGGCATAATAAATTTTACTCCAACCTTTTACCTTTACCCTGTGGGTATCCCTTTGTTTCAAATGTGTTTCTTGAAGACAGCATATTGTAGGATTATGGTTTTTAACCCATTCTGCTATCCCTCTGTTTTATGGGAGAGTTCATCCCATTCACATTCACAGTAATGATGACTATCTGTCTCTTCCCTTCCATCCTATTCCCTCCCCTGTTTATGTTTTTGTTTATTCCTTCTCCCTTCCCCTCCTTGAAGTTTTCCCTTTTGACCGCCCCCTCCCTCAGTGTTCCCACCCAGTGACCCCCCTTCTTAACCTACCCTCTCCCCTTACTACTATTTCCCTCCCTTATAATCCCTCCCTTTAGTCTCCTCCTTTTCACACCCCCCTTACCCTCCCACTATCTATAGGACACAATAAATTTTTATACTTATCAGAGTAAATTACTCCCCGTTTGATTCCAAACCAATGAGAGTAAATTTCAAACAGTGCTCCTCTCCCTCCCTCAAATTCCTCTATTTAATGAATTTATGTGTCTATTCACGTTAGATTCTTAAACTTCACTGATTAATTTGATCCTTCTTTGAACCAGAACCAGTGAGAATAGTGTTTAAATGATGTTCCTCTCCCTCTTACTTTCCCTTCTTCTATAGTGTGTTTTGATGCCTCCTCAGATGGCATATTTTACCTTTTCCTAGCTCATCCTTTCCTTTTTCCCATTACAGTACCTTTGATCCCCTTAATAGTCTTTTTTTTTTTAGACTCAATGTTAGTGCATTCATACCCACACCCTCTAAGTATAACCCTTTTTCAGGTCATGATAATCATAGAGATTTCAAATATTGACAGTTATCAGCTCCACATATAGGGATATGAACATTTTGCTCTTGTTGCATCCCAGGTAATGAGCTTGTGTTTGTGGGTGTGGGTGTGTGCACTTCTGCATGTGTGAGTCTATGTTACCCTTGTTTACCTTTTTATGTTCTTCTGGAGTCTTGTAATTGGAGATCAAATTTTCCATTGAGCTCTGGCTTTTTCATTAGGAAAGTCTGGAAGTCCCTTACTTCATTAAACGTCCATCTCCTTGACTGAAAGATTATGCTCAGTTTTGCCGGGTAGTTAATCCTTGGTTGTAGTCCTAGCTCTCTTGCCCTACGAAATATCAAATTCCAGTCCCTCTGCTCTTTTAATGTAGAAGCTGCTAGGTCCTGTGTGATCCTAACTGTAGTTCCTCGATATTTGAATTGTTTCTTTTTGGCTGCTTGTAGAATTTTTTCTTTAATCTTATAATTATGGAATTTGGCTACTATATTTCTTGGAGTTTTCAGTTTGGGATCTCTTTCAGGAGGAGTCCAGTGAATTCTATCAATTGCTATTTTATCTTCTGATTCCAGGACCTCAGGACAGTTTTCTTTGACAATCTCTTGGAGGATGTTGTCTAGACTGCTTTTCTCATCATGGCTTTCTGGTAGACCAATAATTCTTAGGTTGTCTCTCCTGGATCTGTTCTCTAGGTCAGTTATTTTTCCAGTGAGATATTTTACATTTTCTTGCAATTTTTCGATCATCTTGTTTTTTTCAATTGACTCCTGCTGCATCATAGAGTTCTGAGTTTCAGTTTGATTGTATCTAATTTTTAGTGAATTATGGTCTTCAGTGAGTTTTTGAAGTTCCTTTTTTAGGGAGGTATTTTCTTTTTCCAAGTTGGTCATTGCCTCCCTGATTTGGTCTTTAAAATTTTTCTTAAGCTCCTCCAGGAATGCTATTTGGGCTTGAGACCAGATCATGTTTCCTTCTGTGGTCTCTGGTGTGGGCAGAGAGTCTATATTGTCCTGTGTGTTTTGTTGTTCTTGCCCTGCATAGTATGCTCGAATAGACTTTCTTGCCTTCCCCTTCTCCTTTTCAGCTTCCTTCCTTCCCATTGTGACTTCCTGTTTCTTAGTGTCTCAGGCTATGAGTTTGGGGCCTGATCCTTGACTTTGAATACCTCTGGGTGGCTAGTTTATGGCTAAGTCAGGGAAGTCAGTGAGGAATGTAGATGTGTAGGTGACCACTTCAGATTTCTGCCTCTATACCCCTGGGCTATAAGTAGGCTTTTGTTGGTGAGGTGAGGTGGGGCTTGTTGGGTCCCCTCCCTTTCTTCTCTTCAGATTCCTGGCTGTCTCAGTTACACCCTTTCTTGGAGATTCTCAAGCCTGAGGCTATTTCCATTAACTTGGGATTTCAGTCTGGGTGGGAGACTTATCTTTGGGTTTTCTGCTTCATGAAGGAGGGATGGGAGGATCAGAACAGCTAGAATTTACTTTGCCATTCCAGCCCCTGTATTATACAGGCAGGCAGTTTCTAAACTTCCAGGCTGGTGGCTGAATGCAGCCTGAGAAGCCACTCTCTCCACTGGGGGCCCGACTCTCCTACCTGGCTCCAATGATCCGTTCCCTCTGCGAGATGACTGCGATTCGTCCTTGGTAAGTCTGCAGGCTGGGGCTTTTTCTCTCTCTGGTGTAGTCTGCTTGCCTGCTCTTAGGTCTGAGCTGTGCCCATAGGGAAATAATTGACACAATCTTTATGGAAGAAATATTAGTAGTGTTTTAATTATAGTTACAAAAGCAAGAAATGAAGTTGGGAAATGCATGAAAGGGGATATAGCCAGAATGAATAGCCACTCTAATTACATTCCTGTCAAAGTATTGCTGCAAAGATCTTTTGGGCTCTCTTTTTTAAAGGTCATGATGCTTCCCCCTTGTTACCCAAGGCTGCCCATTCCATATAGAAACTTTTTTTTTCCTGATGTCAAATTTGAATTTCCTTTACTATTCCTTATTTCTATTTCTGTCCTTTGGACAGAGCTCTAAAATTCTGTGATCTTATTTGTAATCTGTAAAATTGAAGATGTTAGATTAAGGTCCCATCCAGCTCTAAATACTTATAATTGTTCCACAGCATTGTATTTCTTTGTACTAATTACAAGTACATATTGTTTATTGAACTGACCACTTTCAGGCAGATTTTTGGCAAAGGAGAAAGCTGGCTAATTTTACTACTATTATTAACAATGATCTTACAGGAGGGCAGATTGCCTTGGCAATGCTTGGGAATTCTTTGCCCTCAATTTTTGCTCTTCTTTCTCCTCCCAATCCCAATCCCAATTTCCTTCTATTTTGGTTTCAGCTGATTATATTGTTCTTTTATTTAATTTCCCTTGCATTTTCCATCCATTTAAAACAGGATCCCACATTAAATGAGGCTCCAGGCTCACTTAAGGTTGCATTTTGCAAACCAAATAAAGTAAAATCATCAGTAAATTCCAAACTGTTTTATTATGCTTTCTACACATGTAGAAATTCCAGTTAAGGCTTTAGTTATGAAAACAATTCTAAAACTAGAATTGCAGATGCAATTAATACATTTTTTAACCACACAGTTTATTTTAAGTGCATTATAAGAATCTGATCTATTCAAGTTTAAGAGAAGAAAAGATCTGATGAGTAATAGCATAGAAACTAAACCAGTTCCTTGCTACGCATTCATTTCATAAGGGGTGGGGAAGTGGGGAGCTTAAATTATGGCAAATGATGGCCTGCCAGGAGAAATACAAGGGCATAGGGAAATTTTATTATTTTGTAACACCCAAAGTCCATTTATTTGTCTTCACAGACCCAGTGTGCATCACAGTTCCTGACACACAGTAGGCACTTAATAATAAATGTTTGTTGATTGCAGATTGACTGAATGAATGACTAACTGACTGACTGCTAGAGCTGGAAGGGATACTTAACATTTACTCAACATTTTCTTTTGTCAAGTGAAGAAATAGAAGCCCAACAAGAGGAAACCACTTGTTTAAATTTGCACAGCTAGTTAGTGCAAGGTTCAAGTATCCTCTATTCCAATCCAGTATATGATTTTGCTGTAGGATCAAAGAAAATGATGGGCTATATACTGTACCAGCCTTAAAGCCAGAAATCCTATTTTATTGTTATTCTATCACATTAATTTGATTTTTGGATTCCCAGTACCTAGCTATGAAAACCACAGACTGTGAGGGATCTTGGCCCTTCAGCCTGGTAGGTCTCAATTCAGGCAGAAATATTTGTCCTTTTTCATCATTGCTATGCCCAGAAAACTAACTTGAAAGAGTTACAGGACTGATAGAAAGTGAATTAATCAGCATGCTGCACACACATAAACACACATTGATATCTGTATATGTGCGTAGGTAATCGTGATGTAAATGAAAAGAGCAGCATACACACACATACAATCATACACATAGACCTCACACATCAATATCTACAATAATCACAATGTAAATGGAACACATGGGCACACATATGTTCGTATATATATATATATACACACATACACATACACATATACATATACATATACATATACATACACATGTATATATACACTTTAAAAAGATTTGTTTTATATTTCTTCCCTTCTTCCTCTTGCCCCTCCTTTAGGAAGCAAGCAATTATATATAGATTATACATGTTGTGTTGTTCGGTTGTTGCAGTTGTGTTCAGCTCTTCATGACTCCTTTTGAGGTTTTCTTGGCAGAGATACTAGAGAGGTTTGCTATGTCTTTCCTCAGCTCATTTTGTAGAAGAGCAACTGAGGTAAATAGGATTAAGTTCCCAGGGTCACACAGCCAGTATCTGAAGCTAGATTTGAACTCCACATTCCCCAGAGCTGGGTTAAAATAGAGGGAGTTCAGAAGAGTGAAATCCTTCTCCTCTCACTTATTCAGTTCTTAGTACTCTTTCTGTGGATGACCTGTGAATTTCACACTTTGAATGGAGTAAAAAACCAACCAACAAACAAAATCCCCTGTATTTAAAAAAGAAAATACGCCAGAAAGTGATTATGTCAGCTGCAGTCAGAAAATTCACTTGTCCAGGATACCCAGCCAACCAAAGGAAGGTATCCCAGTATCCATACCCACATGGTGAGAAAGCAGAGCACCAATATGTTAAGAAATTTTGGAATGCCTAGGAAAATGCTCATGGGGTGCCTCTCTATGTTAGGTGATCTGGGTATGCACCAAAAGTCTTGTTATACAAACGTGTAATAATAGAAAGGGAACAAACTGAAAAATAAAGGACAGGAAAAATAAATAGTTAAAATATTTCCTGCTCTTCTAGACTTTAAAAAATTGAAAGTTAACATGAAAATAATTTAGTATTAGATATATCATATGCATATCTAAATATAAATGCATACATAAGTACACATACTATATATTATACACACACATATATTAGAATGCATACCAGACACACATCAAGATATATTGTCTTGATTATATAAAGTTTAAAAAAATTAAAACAAAAAAATATAATAGAAAAAAGAGTAGGAAAATATTTATGGTAAATGTAACATACGGAAACTTTACTACATATAATATGAATATTTTTTTAACTTTCCAATTCACAATAAATGGTCAAAGCATTGTCTCAAACTCATCAAAAATCAGATATATAAATTAAAACCTTTTTGATATCACTCATACTTCTATATGTATATATTTTTAAAAGTAACAAAATTCAATGCTGGGAGTGATGATGGAAAAACATGCATGTTCATTTATTGCAAGTAAAATTACAAAGTTATGGAATCATTTTTCAAGTGAAATTTGGTAGTATGTAGTAAAGGTATCCAAAATTAATCTGACCTACAATACTATTATTGGGAATAAACCCTGAAAGTGTTATAAAATAAAGTTGTTTATTAAAATATTTTCATAAAAGCAGTATTATTTAATAAAAAATAAAACAAAATAAATAATCAAACTAATTACAAATTATTGAATTATTAAATAAATTGTAATGCAAAAATGTAATATAAATGTAATAGTACACTATGATGTAATCAATATTGAAAAATGTGAGCAATATAAAGAAATCTAGAAATATTTTTTAAAAATAACACAAGGTGAAAAAAAAGTAGAACCAGACATAAAGGTACACATTGACTCTGACAGAAGAGGAAAAATTAAAGGAAATGGGTAGAAAAAGAATCAAGATGGAGACCTACAGAGAGTAATGTAAAAGTTGCAACATTTTATCTGAGGATATTTATTTGTTTAAATGTAAATAGTTGAAAAGCAGGCTTCATTATTGATTTTTAATACTAAGCTTATAATAAAACATTAAAAACTTTACAAGGAGCTATAAAAAATCTAAATCAGTACTTATAGTTCATATAGCATAGTATACATGTAAGTATTCACATATATTTATATATGTGTACATATATATATATTTCTAAATAACATGTTCCCATTAAAATCATTAGGAAATGTCATTTTTTAAAAGATGAGTGGCTATTTAGTGCTCAACTTTTCCCCAGTCTTTGCTTCCCTTTCTGTCCTAATATTTTCTTAGTTGGGAAGGTGATAACATCCTGATATGGTGTAATGGAAAGGACATTCCATTGAATTTGAAAACACAAGACCTGGATTTGAATCCCAGCTGCCATGGTGATCTATTTCACTTTTGGGTAAGTGATTTAAATCTTTCTCAAGCTCAGTTTTCTTGTACTTAAATTTTTCTTGGGAGTGTATGTGATCAGGGAAAATTATATTAAATTATTTTAAAGATCTCTTTTTTGTTTGTTTTATAAAAGCTTTTATCTCTAAAAAAAAAGTTTTTTATTATGTTCTGTATCTTACATTGCCATAGTTATTCCAAGTATGTCTCCCCCTCTCCCTCCCAGAAAAGCATCCCATATGACAAATAGTATTTTTTAGAGGAGAAAAAAATGAACACAACTACTCAATATACTGAAAAAAGTCTGGAAACATGTGCAATGTGTGACATCTGTGGAACACCGCCCTCTCCACCCTGCCTCCGCAAAGGTGTGTCTTCGCATTGCCCATTAATCAAGTTCCACTTGATCTTCATAATTTTGGTATACTTTTGAATTTTTGGCTTGTAGTTGTTCTTTCCATTTACATTATTGTAATCACTGTGAATAATGTTTTCTTAGTTTTAGCAACCCTTTTTAAAAAAATAATTTATTTTAAACTTAAATAATAAAACTTAAATACAAAAGAAAAGGAAAAATCATTGCCATTTGCACAGCAGAACACAAGAGAGAATTCAAATTTATAGAAAAAAATTTTCTTTTCAAGAAGCCTATACAATAAATATTACACATTGTGTTCAGAGACATCTATTTTTTTTACCTCTTTGTAATTTTCTTTTATTCTCTGCTGTGCACTTTTTACTTTGTTTTTCCTCCTTCTTCCTGCCCTCCCTTAAGAAGTTTACAATTAAGGATACATGTGCATGTGTAGGTGTGTATACGCATATGTATATGCACACACATACATACTTGTGTATATATATATATGTGTGTGTGTGTGTATAAATACATATGTATATACACATACACACATACATTTAGATATCTATAATCATACTCATATATAGACATATATATTCATACACATATCAAATTATTTTAAATAGTCTAAAACAATATTGATTAATATAACTGACATATAGTATACTTTCTATATTCTTCTGATTCAATCAGTCCTTTAAAATTTTAGTAGTATGTGTTTATTTTTTCTCAGTTGCATGTAAACACAAATTTTAACATTATTTTTTTTAATTTTGAGCTCCAAATTCTCTCCCTACATGAGCAAGTAAGCAATTTGATATAGATTATACAATCCTGCAATCATGCAAAACAGTTCAATATTAACCATGTTGCAAAAGAAAATGCAGATCCAAACCAAACAAAAACAAAACAAATAAAACAAGAATATTAAAGAAAGTGAAAAAGAGTATGCTTCACTCTGCATTCAGACTCTATCAGTTCTTTCTCTGGAGGTGGATAGCATTTTTTTTTGTTGTAAGTTCTTCGGAATTCTTTTGGATCCTTTTATTGCTGAGAATAGCTAAGTCATTCAGAGTTGTTCATCATGCAATACTACTGTGAGCATATTTTGTGTTCTGCTTCTGATCATTTCATTTTATATCAGTTCATGTAAGTCTTCCTGGCTTTTGCTGAAAGCATCCTGATCACTATTTTTAAAGAGGCCTATTCACTGAATGGGCTGTGCTTCACTCTAAGAAAGTACATGAAAGGACCTTAGCCTAAAAGGGCCAGAGTCTCCCATTGCATCCTGGGTCATCTCCAGTCTTCCTGATGAATATATGGTCACTGGACCCTGATGGCTCTGGAGGAGAAAGTGAGTTTGGTGACTTTGCACAGCCCTCCATCACTAAAATCAAAGTCAACTGCAAGTCATGTCATCATTTCCCTGACATCATGGTACTCTTTGAAAACAAAAGACAAACACAAGTATTCCATCACAATTATATTCCATAACTTGTTCAGATATTCCTCAGTAGTGGGCATCCTCTCAATTTTCAGTTCTTTGCCATGACAGAAAGAACTGCTATAAATATTATTGGACATATGGGTCCTTTTCTCTTTTCTTCAATCTCTCTGGTTATAGACCTGAGAGTGGTATTTCTAGGTCAAAGGGTATGCACAGTTTTATAACCCTTTGAGCATAATTCCAAATTGCTCTCCAAAATGGTGAGATAGTTCACAGCTCCACCAACAGTGCATTAGTGTCCCTATCTCTCCACATATCCTCCAACATTTGTCATTTTCCTTTTTAGTTGCAAAGGTCCTTTCCAAAATGTGGTGCTAATATCTAATATATTCTACCCCCAAGTGTCAATGTTGCTAACTAGTTGTGACCTAGGCTTCTCTATACATTCTCCTTCACCTAAGATGGAGTATTCCTTAAAGGGCCTTTGGAGCATGTCTAAATTGACTAATATCAATCAATCAGTCAATCAATATATAGGTATTTATTAATTATCTACTATGTGCCAGGCACTGTTCTAAGTGCTAGAGGCCTCTGTATCCCCTACCACATGGGTGTGAGTAGCCTCTTTGATTTGTTGCCTATGATTTTGGTGAAACCAAGCTGGTCTTTCTTTTAATTTTTCCACAACTCTCTTTCTGTTCCTCTCTCCAGTCATTAATCTGCTGTATCCAGAGGGTGAAAATTATAATTCACCCACAGCATGTGTGCCATGAACTGCTATGGTGAGGGAGGAAGGACTTTTACCCTGGCTCCAAGAAATGGGTCTATAGTTTGTGTCTGTTCTGTGTTGCTTTTCCTCAGTTTCACCCAAAGAACCAAAAGTTTGAGCCATGGCGATGACCTTGGAATCAGGATTATAGACAGGATGATGCAATCAGTCAGCTAGCAAGGAAATCACAGATGAACGGGGGTACCTGAGACATGAGGCAAGTTTTAGACATTAAACTGAGACTATGCTCTATAGGAACCAACTTAAGCTATGAACCTAGTCCCCTTCCTCTCTCCAGAGATGGAGATGTTTTAAGGGAGGAGGGGGGATTATGCTTCCCATGTATTGGGGAAGTATATTTATATACTTGTCATTAAACCTTCTGAAATAAATATTTCTATGTAAAGGCCAATCTGACTGTTAGTGGCTAAATGGAACAGAGTACAGAAAACTAGCCCCCTATACTTGGGGCAAATACATTGGTGGAAGCTAGGACCATTTGCCTAAAGCCTGAATACCACTCAATCCCCTTAACAGTACCACAGAACCTTGGGTCAGGGATGAAATGATAAATTCTACTACATCTTGCCTTCGGTCCTTGGGGGCCATGGTAGTTTGATACATGTGGGGTCTTGTCCAGGATAAAATTGAACCCTTCAATTTTGGGTGGAGGGAAGGACAGCTAGTTGGTACAGTGAATAGAGCACTGGACTGGGAATCAGGAACACTCATATTCCTGAGTTCAAATCTGGCCTCAGACACTTACTAGTTGTGTGACTTGTACAAGTCTATTAATTAACCCTATTTGCCTTAGTTCCTCATCTGTAAAATGATCTGGAGAAGCAAATGGTAAACCCCTACAGTATCTTTACCAAGAAAACTCCAAATGGGGTCATGGGTCAGAATGAATAAAATAAATGGAAATTTTTTTTTCAGGTACTCCTGTCTATCATTTCATCATCATCATCATCATCATCATCATCATCATCATTATTATTTTGCTTTTTGGAGGGCAATTGGGGTTAAGTGACTTGCCCAAAGTCACATGGCTAGTAATTGTGTCAAATATCTGAAGCTGGATTTGAGCTCAGGTCCTCCTGACTCCAGGGCTGGTGCTCTATTCACTGCTCTACCTAGCCACCCCTCTTATTATTATTTTTGAGATATCCAGGACTATCAGATAATAGAGTAATTGGACAATGTGGTTTTTTGTTTGCTTGTTTTTAGGATGTAAGTTAACAGTGATTTTTTTTTTAAATTATGGTAAGTATTCCCTCAGAAGTCAGTTATGTTGGTATAATTTTCCAAACTATTCATTTGTTGATTGCTTGGCTATATAAGTACTGATACTTTTCATATTATTGAATTCTGTCTACAATTATTGATATACTGATGCATTCTATAGCATTAAGTACTGAAATTAAGTTTAATCAATCTGTAATCATTAGATTGTTCCTTTCTAGTAGAAATGCTAATATTCTTCTTTGATATTTAAATCAATGGAACCTGCTTGCCTTTTGTGAAAACAAAATGTTCTACAACTTCATTGGGTGAGATGCCAGTACATGAAATCCACAAGTAGCTGATAGTAGCAAGAATCCTTGAGAGAATTTTGGATGCCCTTTGGGATAAGGAACCCAGAGGAAACTGAACTTTTACGGGGTCAACTATGCTAGAGAGACCCCCTAGAAAATTTTCCTGTGGCTTATATAGAAAGGGAAACTTTGTAGAGACCCATTTATATGGCCTTAATTCACTGAGCGAAACATTGGGAGAGTTTCTTCTCAGGGCAGTTTTCACATTTGCAAAAGAGGAACACCAAGTTGAATCTGGGTCCCAAATCCCTCTAGGTGGAGCTTGATGTATCTTGGAAAATTCATTGTAGACAGGGATTCTATTTAGGATGGAAGCTAATTTTTTTTGTCTTTGCTTTTTCATTTCTTTTCTTTCTTTCTTTCTTTTTTTTTTTTTGGTTATACGTTGAGAAAAGCCCTACAAAGCTAAGCAAGAAGAGATATTTGGTAAACTTTGTAAAATGCCTCTTATTTTGTTGGCTTATTTGGGGAATTTTGAGAAATGTTCCTTGTTCTGTGAATCTGGAAAACCTTACTTGGAGATAATTATGATTTTCATCCATATTGTGGAATTGTATATGATAATATAACATTGGCTGTTTTGAGACTTTACTGTATAGGAATGGGGAAGCAAGTGACATTACTTATACCTCCTCAGAGACCATAAGGAATAGTTGTGAATTTGGAATGAGACTGTATTTTTTTTAAAAAATGGACCTCTTCTTATTTGCAAGGTATGACAAATTTTAAACACTTTGAAATATGTGACCTCAACTTCTCTTGGCTTGCCCAATTCATGAAAAATAAATTTACCCTTGAGAGAGGTCTTTGGAGCATGTTCAGATTGCATAACATCAGTCAACAATTGACCAATAGCATTTTAAATGCCTAATATGTGCCAGGTACTGTGCTAAGTCCTAGAGGACTCTATGTTCCCTACCACAAAGGTGAAGGTAGACTTTTTTAAATTAAATGCCTGTGTCTTTAAAATGGGGAGCATGAGCAGATCTTTTTCTTTTCTGCCACTTTTTGGCCATGTCCAAAGAGTGAAAAGTCACATTCACTCAGCATAAGTGCCATGAACAAAACCAATGAGAGGAAAAAGGACTTCATTTCCCTTTCTCCCTCTTTAACTGCAGCTTTGAGAACTGGGCCTAAAGGTGTTGTTTTCTCTTCTCTGTTTTTTGTCTTTCTATATTCTGGGTATTGTAGGTCATATCTATGGCACCTGGGAGTTCAGTCATGGTGATTCTGAAGCCAAGATTACAGGCGAGAGGGTGGTGTCAGCCTGATAATAGAAACCCTGAGAAAACAGGATGTTGGGCCTTAAGATGGAGTGGGTTTTGGGACTTGGAACCAGTATTTTGCTCCATTGGAACTGAGCTAATTTATGAACCTAATTACTCATCTCTCCAAAAGTTGAGGTGGTAGGGGTGAGGAGGAGATTTATGCATCCCATGTGTTGGGGTGTAAGTTTGTGTATTTGTGATTATACCTTTTGAAATAAATATTCCTTTATAAAAGTGAATCTGGGCTTTAGTGGCTTACTAGAACTTAGGCCTAGGAAGTCACTTCCTATAATTGGGGAAAGACCATTGGTGGGTGCTAGAGTCATTTGCATAGTATATAAATATGCTTCCATCCCCTTGAAAGTATACAAAAACCCTAGGAGTGGAAGTGAAATGGTAAAATCTAACACATCTGGCCTTCAAGTGGTAGGCTCCATAGTTAAAAGTAACCTGCAGAAATTCATTAAATAAAACTTTCTGAGGGAGCCACTCTATACAAAAACAGCATAGGCTATCTGTTGATATGGTTCATTGAGTTATCTTTTTTTTTTTTTGCTTTTTTTTGGAGGGCAATTGGGTTTAAGTAACTTGCCCAAGGTCACACAGCTAGGTTTTTGTTTGTGTGTACATTAAGTGTCTGAGGACGGATCTGAACTCAGGTCCTTCTGACTCCAGGGCTGACACTCTACTCACTGTGCCATCTAGCCACCCCTCATTGAGTTATCTTGAAAGATTTACTTTACCCAAAATATATGCTTGTTCAGCCTGTCAGTCACTAAGATCCTTATCATGAGTCTCTCTTTTGAATTAAAGCATTGGCAAGGCCTGTTAAAATGAAAATGTATTTCCTAGAATAGTTAACATGCTAAGTCATGATCAACCATTAACACTTTAGATTGAATTTGTTAGATTGAATCTTAAACTGAATTTGTTAGAGATCAAGGTCCCAAAGGTATGGAACATAGAAGTAAGTTTTGAGAGTTTGGAAAAAGAGATAAGTACAAATCTTTTGGAGATGCTGGGGAGGACAGCAACCAAGGTTTCAAGCACCCAAGATGTTGGAGAAGAAGAAGGGTGTGCTAGAACGAAGGCAAAGGTTGCTGAAAAGAAGATGGAGAAGCATCAAAACCTCTTATGACTTCATCATTTTGATCTGGTCTGGGACTATAAACAAGCATTGAATTTTTCTGGAGATTCACAAGGAAATGATAAAGCTTAGATCCTTGAAGGAACTCAAAGTTCATTATAACTGACTCTGAAGGAAGTATTTATATGTAAAGGGGGGAACATTTTTTTAAGACAGAATTAGGCTTAAAGTACCTTTCAGAAAATAAGTATTTCTGATACAATGTGACATGTGCAGTGTGTGGGTTGCCAATCTCTCCCTTCCTCTAGTGACTAGATCCTGCAAGCCTCCTAATCCCAGGCCTGATTAAATTGTGTTCTGCTATAGCTGCATAATCTCCCTTTTTTGCATCTTCCATGTGTATTGAGAAATGTATGCTAAATCCTTCTCTCTGATTTGGCCAATCTCTGAGGATGGTGGCATCCCTGAACATGAAAGTGAAAAAGTATTTTTTTTCTTCTCAACTTAAGCAAAAAGACACAAATGCGTGTGTGTGTGTGTGTGTGTGTGTGTGTGTGTGTGTGTGTGTGTGTGTTATTTTTCGGGGGGGGGGGGTTAGTGGTTTCATGTTTTATTTTTAATAGCCCCAAAAAGTATGCTAATAGGCTCTATTTAAAAATAAACAAACAAAAAAAAATCCCCTGGAAGAGCAGAAATTTGTTATTAAAAAAACACTTGCTAAATTTTTCTCCCTAGCACTACTAAGTACAACTTCAGGAATACTGAGAAGCAAAATTCAAAAGCTGCATAAAGATTTAACCACTAGGTACTTATGTAACAGTCAGGTGTTGACAAGGAAATGCTCCCCTGTGCATTTTCCCTGAGAGAGGAGAAATTGCTGTTGGTTTGGGAGAGAATTAGGGGAGATACAGAAGCTGTAACACTGACATTTCTGAAGAGGGAACTTTTACTTTCAGAATAAATGTGGGGCCTTGTACATTTGGGTGGGGTCATAAACTATGCAGAATATTTTTCCCCTGGGGAGGGTTTCCAAAGAACATTCAGGTCTTGACTTAGAATACACTTAATGAAAAAAGTCTGTCTGTCTCTCTTTGCCTTTGCATAGTAGACACCAGTAGGTGCTGTAGGGTGGGGAAAGGACCCCTCAAAATGGATTTACAAACTTTTCAACTGAACTATTTTAAGCTCCTTCTGGTGCCTAGAATTCCTTTGTTCTGAACTTTTTGTTGACTTTGCTTCTTGTAGTATGTCCTGAAGCATAGTGGTTCATAGTTTAACCTTAAAGAGGTTTATTGAGATTGGATTTGGGGATAGTTTGGGGTAGAGGGTTCCAGGAAAAGAATCTGGATTAGTATCTGGCATTCTATCCCATGAAGGCCTAAGCAGACCATGGAATCTACTCACTGGCTTTCTATTACTCCAGGTTCAAGCTTTAGAGTTGCAAGGGACCTTGGATATTATCTAGGCCAAGTCCCACATATTCTAAATGAGAAAATCTGGCCCTCTAGACCTTTGTCTATTTGACTGAATCCAAACTTCACAAAACAAATTTCCTTAATAGAAGGATTTGATCTGTAAAACTTGGACTCAGTCAAAAGGCCACATCTAAGGACCTAGAAGGTCACATGTGGCCTTGAGGAAGCAGGTTATCCACCCCTAGGTCTAAATCTCTCATTTTCCTGAAGAGGAAGTGAGGTACTGGTTTATCTTGTTTCAGAGCTAGAAAGACCCTTAGAGGTCATCAAGTTCAGACCCTCATTTTACTGATGAGGGAACTAAATCACAGAAGGATTGCCCAGGGCTACAGAGCCAATAAATATCTGCAGCGAAATTCAAATCCAGGTCTTCCTGATTCCCAAATCCATCATTCAATCAACTACCAAACTACACTACCTTTAAATTCAGAGTAGAAGGTAGAAACTGTGAGTTTTGTTGTCAGGAACTGAGCCCAAATCCATGGGTGGGATTGTGTGTGTGTGTGTGTGTGGGTGTTGGATAGGACAGCAAGGCTAGCACTGATCAGAATTGGTGAATTGGTGAGTATATATTGCATGAGTATGAGTCCCCTTCCCTCCTTCTAGGGTTTACTCTCCTCTGCCTCTATGTGTTTCCACCAAAATCTATAATCCTGATTACAAGATATATGCTATGGAATTTACCTTAACACTTACTCCACTGTACTCAAACTTACAGGTAGGTAGGTACCTATATAATAGGATCAACTAATTAATGCCAAAGTGTAAGACAGAGATCATGAGTTTAAGTTATAATTCCTCTCTGAATTAACATTCATACCTTAATAGGTTCTCTAATTGCCTTGATCCTAAGGAATGAGTAGGAGAAATTTCAGGAAATTATAATTGTTCTAAAATTTTTGTCAACTACATTTCTTTACAAGGTCTGCCTTTTCTTGGGAGGGTAAATGTGACAGAATGTACAGTACAGTGACAGAAACATCTTCAGTCATGATGCACCTCTTCCTAGGCAGTACACAGCAGCCTCTTACCTTTTTTGAGGTCATGAGTCAGTCATCAATTCCAAGACTCTCTATATACAACAGGATGTCAGATGCCTCAGTCTGTCATTGTTTTACAGGGACAATAAGAGTGATTGGGGAAGAGACAAAAACAAGGAACCCTGAGGGAAGGGGAACTCTCTGTAACCTAACACAGGGTTTTGCATCTATAATTTCTACATTTAGAATTTTTATTATCAATAATGATCCCTTACCATCATTGGAGTCTTCTACATTTGAAGGATCAAGTATTGATATCCTTGGCCTCCAACTGATGATGTCATAAAACGTGGGAGGAGCCTTTGAAACCATATGTATATATGTTTATATATAATATATGTTCAACTATCTACTTAGGTTTCCAATTCAACTCTTATTCAGAATTCTGGGTGTTTCATGCATATATTCCCTATCCTCATAGATATTGCTTCTCTTAAGGATTAGGGCTATTTTCCATTTTTTAATGCATTCTCACTCTCTGGACAGCCCTTTGGTATAGTGATCTGTAAACTAAAGGCATTTGCTCCAAAAATATTTACTGAAGAAAGGATACATAAATTTTCATGCAAATACAATATGACACAAAATCATGTGCACAAGCTTAATTCCTAACAATGCCTGTGCTTCTTAAGCTAACCCCTCACATCTAAAAGCAAATCATTCTGCCTCTCCTGAGTCTCTATAAATTGAGCCTAAGAATCTTGTCGCACTCCTTTCACAGAATTGTTCTTAGTCTCCAATAAGATTTTATATATATATATATACATATATGTGTATATGTATATGTATGTATGTATGTATGTATGTATGTATCCCTTAAAGTGTTTTAAAGACACTGGTGTTGTTGTTGTTGTTGTTGTTTTTTGTCCAAATCAGTGATTTCATGGATATGGTGTATGGTGGGTTTATAGGGAGGAGATACAGGCAGTTCTTCTTTAGCTTATGGTCTTAAAAGGTGTCAGTGGCACTGAGTTACAACCATTTCCCCAAGAACACACAAACAGTATCTATCAGACTCAGGAAGTCTTAATTTCAAGGACTTTCCTATAATTCACTACTCATACTATTTCACATCTTTTCCTTTACCTTTTTCTCTCTCTTCTCCTTCCTCTTCTTTTCTTCCTTTCTTTTCCTTTCTTTTTTCTTTGAATTTTATCTAGGGCCAAGAGAATTATAAGAAGTTTGCTTACTAATAGTTACATCTTTTAGTATTGCCAACTCAGTATGGAATTGGGTATGAGCTATTTAAAATTATGTTTTTGAACCAGTAAACTTTATTGAAGAATTGGCTTAGTGGTTTAAGCCTCAGGAAGCTAGACTGTCCCAAACCATAATTTTAAATTCTGGAAGGTCAATTCAATCTTTTCCAGCACCATGAGAAATAAATTTAATAATGTGTTTTAGAAATCATTCCTGGAAAAAAGTCAGATTACCCTAGAGGAGAGTGCTTTATTTTCCTGGTAGCCTTTACTTATATTTTTGCTTGGAAGGTAAGGATCAAGGTGGATCTTGTACAGTATGTTAGCACATCAAGGAAGGCAATGTTGTGGAGGTGTGGGGGTGGGAGAAAGGACCTGGTGTGGACATTTTTTTGCCAGGAAAATGGTTGCACAGTGGGTAGAGTGTTGGTCAAGAAGACCTGTGTTTGAATCTCATATAAGACACCGATTAGCTGTGTCAGTCACGTCACTAAGATTTTTATTAAGCACAAATACTAGGGACCAGATGCTTGCACTACAAGTACAAACAGAAAGAAAGATAGTTTCTGCCTCAATGAGGTTTTATTCTAAAGAAGGAAGATAACACATCCTTGAGAACTGAAAAGAGTGAAGGGTTGGAAAGGGTCAGAGTAGGGAGAGGAGATGAAAATACCCAGCATGAGGATATTGTGGAGAAACATCTGGGAGAATCCGAAGTACAGTTTGGAAAGGAATGAAGATGGCTGATCTGAGACTCTTCCTTAAAATGGAGGGACTGAAAAGAAATAGTCAACCAGAGGGCCAGGCTACAGGGGTAGATGGTATCCAAGGGGAAGGAGTTTGGAGGACATTATAGAGAAAACCAGGGAGTCGGAGTACAGTTCCATCCTTGCTGTTACTTGAGTCAGGTACTGAAGATAGCCCTAGACTCTTAAAAAAAATTTCAAAACTATCCCTCATGGACAGTCCCTGCAATGTTGGTATCATTTGGGCACCTTTCTCCATTGTCGTGAATGATAGATGTGGCTTCCAGATGACCCACTATGGTCTAGTGATTCCTGGGACTCACCACCATGTGAAACATGCAGGGGGGAATCAGCTAGTACCTCTGAACAAGTCACTAAATCTCTCACTGCCTCAATTTCTTCCTGTAAAATGGGCTAAATAATAGCACTTAGCTCACAGGGTTGTTGTGAGGTTCAAATGAGACAGTATATGTAAAATGGGGTGTGGGATGTATTAAGGGAAGACTAGCACCTCTGATGTGATGCCTGCCAAACCCTTTTCAGGGTTGCTTTCCACCTTTAGTGTCCACCTGATTAACCCAACTCTCAACTGTGGCTCCAAGAAGCTATAGCATGCATTTGTTCCAGTGACCATGAAGGCAGCCAAAGAAGGTGCTGGAGCACTTAGAGCATGGTTAGACATTGAAAACATCAAGGTCATCCACTGTAGTCTTCACCATCACCAGTCATCTTACCACTGGATGTTGATAACTCTGGAAGAGAGAGTGAGGCCAGTGATGTTGAACAACTCTGCCTCACTTCAATTTATTTATTCATGAATCAAAAGACATAACCCATACCATTTTACTATTTTTAATCTTCTGAACTATTTGTTTCCAATTTGTGGTAAAGTGTTCTGAGCTTGTCTGATAAGTCACAGTTGTACACACTGTATCTTGCAGACTCGAACATAATAATGTCATTTTGGTTGTTGTTTGAGAACAAAGAATGATGACCATATATGAACTGATTTGCAAACCCCAAAGTGCTATATAAATGTGAGCTATTAATATTATCTCGAATTTTTAAGGAACAAGAGCAAGACTTGCTTGAAAACGAAAACACTAAAAAAAGTTGTGAAATGCAGAATTCTCATTGCAAGATGGGATAAATAAACATATTTTTGATGACCATCCAATGGTGCACATACAGTACCTTATCCCATGTGTACTTTGTGAAGGATATTAATCTTTACATCACCCATAGGTATTAATATATGTAAGTATTAAAAATAGAAAGTCGCTCATTCTACTTCTCCACTTACTATATGTGTGTAGGTGTGTTTATGCCATATTTATATTGATTGTACATATGCACAGAAATATACATTTAGGTATGTAGACAACTTAAAGACTTGTTTACTACAAACTGTTACCTTATATTTCTACTAAAAGAGTAAAAAAAATGTAGATGTTTCAAATACATGAGGTAACTGGATCAATTAGTCCAATTTTCTATTGTTTCTTAGTGTAAGCAAAACAAAACACAATAATACAGCTTGCCTCCCCCACCCCCTTGGAACAAGTATCCAAATCAATCTTACCTCCCCTTAACCCTGCTAAAGAACAATGTTAATGATTAATACACAATACAGTACTTACAAGAGGGGGTGGTGATGGTGGCAAGAAAGAGAGTCATCTCAGGGTAGGAAAGAAAGACAAATTGCCAAAATTGACCCCCCTCAAAAATAATCAAACAAATAAACCTTGCCTCAGTTTGAAATTATGTTTCATTTTTTCTTATAAAAATATTTGCATGTTTATTTTAAGCAAAAACACAAATGTAAATATTTTAAACAAACAAAAACATGCCAGGGGTAACAATAGGATATTTTGGATTTGAATTAGAACTGCCAGGATTGTGCATGTATATTTTTATACACACTGCTTCCAAAAGCCGGATGCAGGGATGTTGCATCTTTAATTTTTCTGTTAATTATGGATTGAGCATTGTTGTGAATCTTGTCCTCAAA
Organism: Gymnobelideus leadbeateri; assembly: GCA_011680675.1. Lineage (NCBI taxonomy): Eukaryota > Metazoa > Chordata > Mammalia > Diprotodontia > Petauridae > Gymnobelideus > Gymnobelideus leadbeateri. The sequence continues at coordinate 467,510 of WOXC01007242.1, read as the reverse complement.
ACCCAGCTCAGAAAATAAGAGCAGATGCTCATCCCCAGGTTTGGCTCATATGGGAATTGAACAGAACATATTGGTTTATAATTAATGTAATTTGTTGGATTATCTTTTGTGAAGGAGCTAAGGTAAACAACCTTGCAGCATTGTAGTAAAATCCGTCTGAGCTCCTGCTTCTGTATTTGATGGGGAATGACAAAAAGAGACCCACCCCCCCAAAAAAGACCACCACCACTACAACAACAACAACAAAACAACCTCCCCCAAATACCCACCCTTCCTGTTGGATTGCAGAGGAAATTTGAAATGTCTGCCACATTCAAATGTATTTTAATTAACTCAAAGGAAAGAGTTAGGCGATAGACCCTAAAGCAAATTACAAATAGTGTTTAAAATAAGAACCCTTGATTCCCCAATGGGGAATATTGATAAACTGAATTCTCCTTTCTATTTGGTTTCATTTTATAATAAGGTAAGGAAAGAGAAGAGGAAAAATTATTCTTAAAACAAGATACTTGTCACAAACTATTATTTACCAAAGTTAAATCTTTATAACCTCAAGGCCTCACACGTTATTATGGACAATTATGATTCCTCAGCTGCATATAGTGTCTTTCCTATAAGGAATTCCATGAGTTTTTTGCATATCTTCTTTTTCTCCCCTTCCTTTATAGGAGGCAGAGATACTTTTCCTACATTAGAAAGAAAGATATTCAGTCACACATAGAAAAACAAAGTAACAGATGCTTTTCCCCCACTGGATGGAATCACAAGATCCAACGCCTTTGTGTAGACTTCCCTTTATGTGAAAGATTTCTCTCCAAGGACACCTGCCTCAGAGGTGTTTGTACCACAAAACATGGTAGGAAATACCACAGGAAATACCTAAATATTTCTTAGCTATCAAAAAACACAAGGCCAAGTATGTAGGTTAGGAATAGAAAGACCCAATTAATCAATGAAACAACCTTGAAAGACTTAACCATAGAGCTTAAAAAATGAAGGGTTGACTAAAATGCAGTTGTTGATCAGTGGAATAAATTAGATCAGAGGTGGGAAACCTGCAGCCTTCAAGCCATACATGGTCCTCTAGGTTCCCAAGTGCAGCCCTTTGACTGAATCAAAAATTTATAGAACAAATCCTCTTATTAAACTTGGACTCAGGCAAAAGGTTACACCTAAGGATCTAGAAAGCTACATGTGGCCTTGAGGCCACAGGTTCCCCACCCCTGGTTTAGATACACAAGACATAGTAGTAAGTAACTATAGTAACCTAATGTTTGATAAAATAAAAAACTCCAGCTTCTGGGATAAGATCTTAGTATTTGACCAAAACTGCTGGGAAAACAGTATGACAGAAGCTAGGTATAAATCAACATCTTACATTGTATACCAAGGTAAGGTCAAAATGGGTGCCTCATTTAAACATAAAGAATCATACAATAAGCATATAAAGAGAGTAAGGCATGGTTTATCTATCATATCTGTGGAGAAGGTAAGAATTTTTGACTGAATAAGAAATAGAGAACATTGTGAAATAGAAAATGAATAATTTTGATTATAGTAAATTAAAACATTTTTGCACAAACAAAATCAGTGCAACCAAGATTAGAAGGAAAGCAGAAAGCTGGGAAATGATTTTTACAGCAAGGTTCTCTGATAAAGACTTCTTTTCTCAAATATATACAGAAATGAATCAAATTTATGAGAATAAAAATAATTACCCAATTGGGAAATGATCAAATAATGTGAACAAGCAGTTTTCAGATGAAGAAATCAAAGCAATCTATAGTCATATAAAAATGCTCTAAATCACTATTGATTAGAGAAATTCAAATTAAAGCAACTTTGAGGTACCAACTCATACCTAACAGATTGACTAATATGACAGAAAAAAAAAAAGATAATGATAAAAGTCGGAGAAGATGTGGGAAAATTGGAATATGATGCATTGTTGGTAAAGTTACGAACCAATCCAACCATTCTGGACAACAAATTGTAATTATATCCAAAAGGCAATCAAACTGTGCATACCCTTTGATCCAGTAATACCATTACTAGATCTGTATCCCAAAGAGATCATAAAAAATGGAAAAGGACCTATATGTACAAAAATATTTGTAGCAGCTCTTTTCATGGTGACAAAAATTTTGAAATTGAGGGGATGTCCATCAATTGAGGAATGGCTGAACAAATTGTGGTACACGAATATAATGGAATACTATTATGCAACAAGAAATGATGAACAGTCAGATTTCAGGAAAACCTAGAAAGGTTTGTACAAACTGATGCAAAGTGAAATGAAAAGAATGAAAAAAAATATTGTACCAAGTATCAGTAACATTGTGGTATGAATAACTATGAATGACTCAGCTCTTCTCAGCAACACAATTATCTAAGACAAATACACACAAAGGAAAATGCTATCCATATCTAGATAAATAACTGATGGACTCTGGATGAAGATCACAGAATACTTTTTTTTTTCTTTATTCTTTTTCGTGTTTATTTTCTCTTTTGATCTGTTTCTTCTTTCACATATCATATAGCAAATATCAAATTGCCTACAATTTTAGAAAGAGGAAGAGGAAGAGAAAGAGGAAAATAAATCTGGAATTCAAAATCTTGTAAGAATCAATGCTAAAAGTTTTCTTGATATGTAATTGGTAAAAAAATAATATTTTTTAAAGAAATGAAAGATGAGCAAGCAGATCTCAGAAAAACCTAGAAAGACTTACATGAACTGATGCAAAGTGAAGTGAGCAGAACCAAGAGAACATTGTACACACTATCAGCAATATGTGTCTGATGATCAACTATGAATAACTTAGCTCTCCTCAGCAATACACTTATGTAAGATAATTCCAAAGAATTTTTGAAGCAAAATGCATCCAGAGAAAGAATTGATGGAGTCTGAATGAAGACTAAAACATACTATTTTCATTTTCTTTGTCTTTTTCGTGTTTTTTTCTTTCTTCTTTCACAACATGACTGATACGGAAATACATTTTACATGATACACACACACACACACACACACACACACACACACACACACACATATATAACTTATTTGAAATTCTTACCATCAGGGAGTAAGGAAGAAAATTTGAAACTCAATCTTTTTAAATGGATGTAAAAATTGTCTTAATATTCAACTGGAAAATATAAGATACTATTTTAAAAAACTATTTTAAAAATAAGAATTATTATAACAACATTTATATCATTTATATACTACTTTACAGTCTAGAAAACACTTTACATCTTATCTCAGTAGATCCTTACAACAATCCTGTGAAGTAGGAGTTCTTAGCATATCCATTTCATAGACAGAGAAACTGAACCTGAATAAGGCCAAGTAACTTTCCCAGGGTCATATGATTAACAAGTTCTTGAAGTAGTATTTGAACTCAGATCTTCTTGAATCCAAGGGCAGTCCTCAATTCAATATATTGCCTAGAAACAAAGTATAGGATAGTAATAGTAATGTAATTTGAAGATCCCCATGTATTGTTAAGCACTTAGCATCTTGTTTCAAGTGTGATTGTATCAAGTATCCATCATAATACAGAACTTGTGAATCCCACAGTGGGAGAAACTTCCTGTTGTAACAGGAATGGGCAAAACAAGGAGGAATTAATACCTTATATATGCAAAAGCCCAAGCTGACACAGGCCAAAATTTCTCTCTGTGAGTATCTGGAGGCTGGGCTGCTACTGCTAGACTGAGGACTGAACTGAACTGAAAATTGAGAAGAACTGAGAAAAGAAATGAGAACTGAGAACTGAGACAGAACTTCTTGGAGTAAGCCATGTGGCAGATGAGGAGGAAAAGCCAAGGCCGGAGAAAGTGATTTTGATTTTGAGAAAATAAATTGTGGTGGCAGAGCTTCTTCTGAGAGCTAGCCAGAACTTCTGCTGAGGAGCTACTGTGAGTGAAAAGGAAGATCCTTACTTGAGGGAACCTGTTCTGTTGTGAAGGCTTGGGAATGTGTGTGTTCACTGCATTAACCATGTGTACCAACTTCGTGGGGTTACCATAATGACTCTGACTTTCTGGTTCCTGAACTTGGTTTCCAAGTATTTGAATAAGGGCTTGAGGTGGACTAGATACTGCGAGCTTTAATATGGAACAGGAACTGCACAGAGAGCTGGAAAAGGAACTGGGAGCTGTCTGCATTTGAACTCCGGTGGCAGTTAGTTAGATTCAAGGAGTAGCTGGGACCACAGAAGAGGAACCATGGAAGCTGAGAGCCTGCCTTGACTCAAGATGAAAAGACATCTCCTTGGGCATTTAATGCTGACTGATAAAATTGCAATTTACTTGTGACCTAGGGGTGGATGGCCTTTGTACTTTATAGTACCCCTTAAGAGGGTATGAGTAGTGACTAATGATGTTATAACTTGAGTGCATCCCATGGGTGGAGGATTTTGACCTTTGTACTCTGATGATTGAGATAAGGACTTACTAATTAAGAATTATTGAATTTCTAAATGAATGTACTTTGTTTAAAACCATGTGACCACTTTGGTGAAAACTACATGGCCATTTTAATGTTAAGTTGTTAAGTTGTGACATGGTGAATGCTGTACTTGATTTTCTGTGCATGTTTTGCTCTAATTTGTTACTGAATAAATAGAGTTCACTATACCGAAAAGCTGTTCACAGCAGCAGTCCTCTGGAAAGCTGTTTATGCTTGGCTTTATAATTTGTGGTCCCTACCCACAAGGAACTTCCAATCTAGTTGTAGATACAAGACTAATACACACCAGAAAACCACACACACACACACACACACACACACACACACACACACACACACACACACACACACATTAAATAAATGAATGAATAAAAAGAAAATGAAATAAAGAGTGTTTGGGGAGGAATCTGTGATTTCATTGGCATAGGGAACTCCTAGGTGAGGCTTCTTTCCACCTATATAAGTAAGCCAAGTACCTTCTCTGCAACTTATAGTTTCACATCATTGCCTGGAGACCTGAGGAGATAAGCAATATGCCCAGGGTCATGCAGTCAGTATGTGTCAGATTGAAGAAGTGAACCAATGTCTTCCTAGTTTTGAGTCCAAATGCCTTCCTTTACAATGCTGTCTCTCAGAAATGATAAAAAAAAAAACCTCTTACCAAATGGTGTGATTTAGCAAGACTACAGAGGCAGTTTATTTATAAGGGGTCTAATCCTGAATTTGATACTCCACAAAATTTTAGAGTAGAAAGTAACTTCATTAGCCAAGTATTCCAACACAGGGCTGACCAAGTAGTCATTCATCTTCTATGAAGACCTCCAATTAATGGGAACCAATCATCTCCTAAAACAGTTGAAGAGCTATAATTGTTAAGAAGATTTTTCCTGATATCAAAGCTAAAATTGTCTCTCTCCACCTTCCAAACATTGTGTCAAATTATTCCCACAGGAACCACTATTCCATTTTCCCCATGATAATCTCATAATCATCTAGGAGTTACCAATCTTGAATACTTCTGGGCTGTACTCACAGACTGCTTATAACTCTACTACTTGATGCCTGTGATTGTGAAATAGGACTACCGAAGCCAGCCCAAACATTGCTTGCTTCACACAAAAAACAGTAAGTGGTATGTCAAGTTTACTTTTATGGGTTAAAGGAGAGGGGCAAGATAAATTTTTATTAATCTAAAGTTATTTTAAGGCAATATCTATTTTTTAAATCCTAAAACATGTTTGAGGAAAAATTAAATTTCAGCATTATACATTAGAAGAATTCAATTCAGTTCAGTTCAATCCTTAAAAAACATCTTAAGTGTTTATTGCATATGGAACATTTGGCTGAGTACCTTGAGAAGATATGTCAATAAACATTTATTAAGCACCTGCAATGTGACAGGTATTATGTTAAGCACTTGGGATAAAAATGTGTGTAAAAATACAGTTATCCCTTACACATGACAGGAATCAGAGGTATGGCCCTTCTTCCTCCCCCCAATTTGGAAAAGTCATGTCAAATTTTTTGATCCTCCCTTCATGCCAGAGAGGAAGTCTTTTTATTTTATGGGGTGTTTATAGTACCTCATTATAAAATTTTGGCTAAGTATTTGGTCATAAACTCTGTATTGTCTGCTGTCTTCACTTGTCTGCAACTTCTGCAAATCTCCTCTAAAATCCCTATTTAATTTCTTATGCCAATCCATGGTATATTGAAGCATGATGCAGATGTCACAATGTGGAAGGGATAACCATAAAGACAGAGTCAGCTTTCAATGAGTTTAAAATCTAATGGGGGAAGACATCAAATAGGTAGAAGCTAAAAGGCAGAGATGGCAGAAGTTACCTGACTTGGAGGCAAGATGGAAAAGTCCAAAAGCAGTGTATCTGGTGGGAAGTGGGGAGAAGACTGAACTGGGCCCCCTATCTAAATGGTGTTTTTAGAACTCAGCCTCTATCTTCTAGTTGAAGTGTCCAAACAGAGGTAGAGGATATTAATGAGATGAGCGTACCAAGCCTGATTCAATCTTTCAAGATAATAAGCTTTCACCATAATGACTTACAGAGATTAGATTAAACCTGATCCTTGCCCTCCTGGAGCTTACAGTCTAATATGTGTGTAAATTATGCATAATACAAAATAGTAATGAAGATTTCCCAGAGAAAGTAGCACAACAATTGTTCTTTAAACGGTAGGTAATAATAATAGATGAACCAGGAAAGGAGACATTATGGCTAGATACAGGTCTAGAACTAGGGTGGAACAACTGGAACTTTGTTCTAGGGAAACAAAATCTAGAGGGCTCAAAAATTTAAAAGACTGTAAAATTTAAAAAATCTATTGAACATATTTTGATAGCATTTTAATCTTTCAGCATGATGGTGACTAGTTATAAAGAGTAATTACTTAGATAAGGAAGCTACCAGATGGTGAACATCCATTTACCACCCTCGTCCCATGTGGCTGCACATCAGGGAAGTACTCTTTTGGGCTGCCAGCCACTCCAATAATTGTCTAGTAACATCCCTGAATATGTTTCCCTACCCCAAGGTTGGTTTTGGGGTTCTTCCTCAACAGTTGATTTCAGACCAAAGAGCCATTTCTTACTACTTACCTTGGATACCAAAATTGGTTTGTATCTGTAATATTGAAGAATTAAAATCTTAAAGAGCAATAGATTTGTATACTGACAATTTGGGTTCAAACCTCAGTTCCACCACTTCTGTAACTATATCATTCACTAAAACTCTTGGGGTCTCAACTTATTCATTTATAAAATGGGGAAACTTAAAGTTCCTTCAGCTATACATCTATGATCCTATGATTCTGTAACTATGGTGTTTCTTCTACTCACAGTTTCCATTACCACACAAATACCTCCTACACAAATGAGAAAAACAGTAAGGGAAGCTTACTTACCTTGTTCATAAAGCTATCCCTTTTAAAACTAGGTATATCTCTTGCTGAAGGCTTACAAGATAAAAAATAAACAAAACAAAACAAACTTTAGCCTTGGAACATTATTATTTTTATTTTATTTTAAATTATTGAAACATTTTAATTAGATTCCAGATGCCTAAAGCAATTCTTATGGGGGTATAATTACAGGGCATAGTGAAAAATTTTCTTCAAATCTTATTTAACCACCTAACTTGACCATCTTTCCATCTTCCCTGCCATTGCTATACTCTCCCCACCTAGAATCCTTCCTTCCAATTGGATCTCTTGAAATTGTGTTTTAGTGTCTGGGGCACTAAATCTACTTAACTTCAGAATTCTCCCCTCTAGGTCTTACTGATTGGTGAATAAATGTGTCTAAACTTACCTACCCTACTATAGGGTATACCCCAAAAGTCTTAATGCCATGAGTTTAAAACTGCACCAAGAAATTTATTGGAAACCCTGTATCTCTAGCAGTCCCCAGACTGTTCCATATTTTCTACCCCATATCATTGCTCCAACCTTCCACTTCCCTGATTAAGACATAGTAGTGAAATCATTGTCTATTTTGATTCTTTCCAGGTTCTGTCAATTGTTGCTGTAGGAATGAATTTACCAAAACTGTGATTTCCCAAACCAATACTAGCTTTTCTGGACACCACTTTATTGTCTGCTATTTAATTGAAAGTGTTTAGAGGGCAAAGGTTGTTTCACTTCTCTATCTGTATTCTTGGAAGCCCTTAATATGGTGAGTGTTACACACAAAGTAAGTTCTTAATAAATCTTTTTTTTCATGCATTCATTTGATCTTAGAATTTGACCATGGAAAAATAATAGAATTTCTGGGATTAACACACTGTCAGTGTTCACAGATTTACAATTAACTTGTTCAGTCACTTCAGTCATGTCTGACTCTGTGACTCCATTTGGCATTTTCTTAGTAGAAATGCTTCAGTTGTTTGCCATTTCCTTTTCCAGCTCATTTCACAGATGAGGAAATAGGGGTAAGTAACTTGCTTAGAGTCACATAGTCAGTAATTGTCTGAGGTCACATTTGAACTCGTGTCTCCCTGATTCCAGGCCCAGTACCCTATCCACTGTGCCACCTAGCTGCCCCTTTACAATTAATAATGTCCTTAAAATTCATCCAGTTGAACCCCTTTTATTTTCTAGAGCAGGAAACTGAGGGTCTATATGACTTACTCACAGCCAAGCTGAATTATTCATAAGACTAGGAGTAGGACCCAGATCTGTTGATAATTCCTCCAATCTTATTATCATTATTATTATTATTATTATTATTATTATTATCCGATCTGATATTATAATCTAAGTTATTTCATCAGGATGGTAAAATTCCAGTTGGGTATACAAAGCAAAGAGACCATATTTATTTCAAAGTTATAAGAGAAGTCCCTTCTTTCTAATGTATTTTCAAACTAGGTTCAGCTTACATTTGTTATAATTTCCAAGAGAGAGTAAACTGAAGAAGAAAGTGGAAGATATTTTGGAATATTTAAATCATGTAAACTAGGCAAGTCTGAAAACTTTAGAGTGTGCTTTTATTATTTTTTGGAAAAGCTTCATTTCAGGGGCTGGAGCACTGATTTTGCAGAACATCTTGAATTACATAAAGAAACTGGCTTTGTGACCTGAATGCCAAGCCAAATGCCATAAATGGACTACATTTTCAACTTTGAGATGTGCTTTAGGAATGAGTCACAGACGTAACTGATAGAATAACAGCACTATGCCATAGTCACGAGAACAATGGCAGTCAAAGGGAATGAGGATCTTATCAGTGATTAAGGACTTTCTCATATGAAGTGTTCAAATTTTCATCTCCTTATAAATTAAGAAATACTAGAATGAAGTGACCAGATGTTCAGTTTCCTTTCCGGAATTTCAAATCCAGCATATGTGTGTGGGCAGGCCTACAGTGGGACTAGTTCTCCAAAGCATATAGACTTGTCATCATGAAACGTGTGCTTTCTCCCTCCACTGTCATCAGGGTTTCATTTATTATCCATAATGCTTACAGTTTAACACCTAGCATTAGGATTCCTAGAGATTATACACATTTCTAACAGGGTTTGAGTGAAAGAAGTAGAAGTCTATAACTTTTTAAAATGTTTCTTTTAGTCTGCTTTTGAGATGAGTATCAAGAAAGGGAGAAAAAACAGCTGACAAAAATCTTTGGAAACCAAATAGTAATTCAGAGAACACACTTGAATAGATTCATGAACAGGTATTTCATTTACTCTATAGTTGAGCTCAAACTCCAGGGAAAGTCAAAATTCTGGACAAAAATACTTGGATTTAGAGTTTGGAGGACACAAGTACCTTGCTATAAACATATGTAATCACCATGTCTGGCCTGTTATGAACCTCTGGTATCTTCTTAAATCTGTGGCTTCCTCACTATTCAATAGTTGTAAATGAGGAGGGGAAAATGTAGCATTTCTAAGTGCTGAGACAATTATATTGTTCTGATGGGGAATAAATCCTCTGCATAGAAAAACACAATTGCCTGAAAGACTCACCCAAACTACATGACTGTATTAGGAAATGTATGTAAGGACAATTAAAATAATATGCTTGTAACTTTTTTTCCTTCAGTGTTTAGAAATAGCTGCTGTTCAAAAATATAGTCCATATTATTGGGTAATAATAGTGGCAATCAGTCCCCAAAAGCATCTTTGATCTCTTGTTGCTATTTAATTCTAACATTCTTCTGACTTTCAAATGGCCAAACTTTTTTTTTTCTGAATTTTGTCAAAAGGGAAAAAAATAAAACTGTTCCCTGGCTGAGAACTCAAATTCTTGTCGGTTAACATAACAAAACAACAACAAAAAAAGACTAAAAATCACATCATATTGGTGAACACTGCATCATATTAGGAAAGCAGATTGCTTCTTTTAGACAGTAATTCACTAATGGAACCATGTCCTTAATAGGACATGAACTGACTTTTCTTGTTTTGTGTTTGCATATTCATGAATAGTTTATTACTTTGTCATTGTAGAGACACCTGCAGTCAAGATCAAGTTCATCTGAAGGGTGAGTATGTGGATACCTATGGTATACGTTGGGGAAAGATTTGGGAAGGGAAGCAATACACACTAAAACAACCAATTCCCTAGTCTATTATGTCCTTCAAATTACAGCATTAGAGATTCATTCCTTAAGGTTATGGTTGTATTTCTCAGTGATTTCTGTTAAAATGTTATACAAATATCTTTATATAGGTTGAGCTAACAGAAGTCATAGTTCGATGTTTTAGGGGGAGCCTAGGGATAGAGTGACAGAGTGAATAGTGATAGAGACATGAAGAAAAAAAAGAAAGAACAAGCATTAATACTCTATTCCAATAGTACATGTTTTGAGGACTGTCCCCCACATGTAGCATGGGGGTATCATTGTGTGGATTAAAGGGAGGCAGAACAGAAAAATTTAGCTTCTTCTCCCTTCACCCTTCTCCAAGGGAGACTTTATATCCTTCCAGGAGGGGAAGAAGGAGGTAAAGGGCAAAGGCATGGCCCCTCTTCTCTCCTCAGAGAGAGGAGATACCAGGTTAGAATTAAATCTATGTGGTCTCAAATATTATTAGGCTAGTCAGAGAAGGGGAACCAGAAGCCTCAAGGCCACATGTGGTCCTCTAGGTCCTCAAGTGGGGCCCTTTGACAGAATCCATTTTTGGTCAAAGAACCCCACTTGAGGACTTAGAGAGCCACATGTGGCCTCAAGGCTGCAAGTTCCCCATCCCTGGTAGGGAATGTGGTTTTCAGGTTCATTTTAATTTCTGATTAGTGTTTCATTTGTTAAGAGAACAAGAGCCCGAATTTTGTATCTAAGGCCTCACTCCTTTCCCAGTTGCACAATAAACACATATAACAATTAACAATGAAACTCATTAGAAATTATACATAGGAGAATGTATATCAGACAAGATAGAGTGATGGAGCTCTCCCATTGGCAGTGAGATAAAAAACAAAAAACAAACAAACAAAAAAACTCAGCTGAAAGAGTTCTAGATGTCACCTAAGGGTAAGTTCCCTGATGTCATTAATGCAGCAAGCTGGAGCCAGGGACATGCTCAAGATTGCCAGTTCCTCTCATGTGAATTTCTTACTGGAGTCTCTTCCTTCAGCAACCTGAAATGGGGTGGATCTCAACCATTTTCTCTCCCTTGAAACTGGAAACTGGGAGTGATCAAAGAGACAGCAGAACCTGAAATTTGAAGGGACACAAAGCAGAAAAGGACACACAAAAAATTGAAGATCTCTTCTCTCTCCTACTCTGCCCAACTCTGCCTCACCCCTCCTGCAGATGTGGAGCACTGAGAGCCACCAATAAGGAGAAAACCACATATCTATGGGCTTTGAAACTAGAGTTGCATATACAGGAGAAGATAAAGTTCAGAATGGAATATAAATGGAGAAATTTTGCTATTGCCCTATTCAATTTGACAGAAACTTTAAAAATAACACTTTGAATGCAACTGAAATTCATAACTTCATATATATCTTTATTTTTAGTTTACAACATTCATTTCTGTCATTTTTGAGTATTAAATTTTCTTCCTCCCTTTTCCCCTCCCCAAGATGACATGCAGTCCAATATAGGCTCTACATATACATTCATATCAAACATATTTCCAGATTAGTCATGTTGTAAGGAAGAATTATAACCAACTGCATGAAACATGAGAAGAAAAGAGCAAAGCAAAATAAAAAAGAGAGAGAGAGAGAGCAAAGAGTATACTGCAGTCTATATTCAAACTCTGTAATGCTTTCTGTGGATAACATTTTCCAGTAGGAGCCTTTTTGGCGTTGTCTTATAATCCTACGTTACTGACAGTAGCCTAGTCTATCAAAGTTAGTCATCTCGTAGTATGGTTGTAACTGTGCACAATGTTCTCCTAGTTCTGCTCCCCTCATTCAGCATCAGTTGATGTGAGTCTTTCCAGGTTTTTCTGAAAGGTACTTGCTCATCATTTCTTTTAGAACAGTAGTGTTCCATTACATTAATAATACCACAGATTGTTCAGCCATTCTCCAATTTATGGACATTGCTTCAATTTCTAATTATTGGCCACCACGAAAAAGCTGCTATAAATATTTTTGTACATGTGGGTCCTTTTCCCCTTTGTATAATCTCTTTGGGATACAGCTCTAGAAGTGGTATTGCTGGATCAAAGGATATGCACATTTTTATAGCCCTTTGGGCACAGTCCCAAATTGCTCTCCAAAATGGTTGGATCAATTCACATTTCCACCAACAATGCATTAGTGGTCCAATTTGCCAACATCTTCTCTGGCATTTATAATTTTCCTGTTTTTTTTTTCATGTTAGCCAGTCTGACAGGTAAGATGTGGTCCCTAGAGTTGCTTTGATTTGAATTTCTCTAATCAATAATGATTTAGAACATTTTTATATGACTATAGATATCTTTAATTTCTTCCTCTGAAAACTACCTGTTCATATCCTTTCACCATTTATCAATCGAGAAATGACTTGTATTCTTATAAATTTGACTCAGTTCTCTAGATATTTTAGAAATTAGACCTTTATCAGAGATACTGTTTTTAAAAATTATTTCCCAGATTTCTACTTCCCTCCTAATCTTGGTTGCCATTGATTTTGTTTGTACAAAAACTTTTCAGTTAAATGTAATCAAAATTATCCATTTTGCATTTCATAATGTTCTCTGTCATAAATTTGGTCATAAATTCTTCCATTCTCCATAAATCTTACAGGTAACTCATTCCTTGTTCTTCCAGTTTGCTTAAAGTATCAACCTTTATATCTAAATTGTGAACTCATTTTGACTTTATTTTGGTATACAGTGTAAGATATTGATCTATACTCAGCTTCTTCTATATTATTTTCTAGTTTTCCCAGCAGTTTTCATCAAATAGTGAGTTTTCATCCCAGAAGCTGGATTCTTTGGGTTTATCAAACAGTAGATTACTATAGTCATCAAGTACTGGGTCTTATAAAAATAAATTTTAAAAAAAAGTTTAGTATGATAATGAAATTATAGTTCCAGTTTATAATAATAATAGTAATAATGTTGATCAGAATGATCATGATGGTGGTGATGATAATTAATGCTATAGAAAGGGTGAGGCAAAGGAAAGCAAGGAGTAATGAGAGGAAGAATGAAAGAAAAGAAGGAAAAAGGAGGAAGGAAGAAAGCAAAATAAAAGAAAGAAGGAAAGTCCTTCCTATAAACTTCCTATAAACTTGCTATAACTTCCTATAAACTGTTTAAGACTTTACCATCCTCTACATTACCCCAGTAGAGAATGGCCATCATGCTTAATTCTTCCCTCTCTCTCCCCTCTTCTCCCCCAAATTCAATCAGTTCCTAAGTCTTCTTGGTCCTACATTTATATTACCTCTGGCTTCTCTACTCATATAATTGCCATCCTAGTTCAGGCCTTCTCACTTCTCACTTTACCTCCTATAATCATTTCTTCATTGATTACCCTGCTTCCATTGTCTATTTCCAATCCATTCTACTATCTTGCCAAAATTATCTTCCTGAGACAAAATTTGCCAATGTCATTTCCTACCCCAAACCTGCCAGTGGGTCATTATTTCCTATGGGATAAAATATAACCTCCTTAGTCACTTTAAGAGTCTCCACAATCTTGCTCCTACCCACCAATTTTCCTAGCATTGTTTCACACTGCTCCACTTCATGTACTTTATATTAGTTAATAGCCAATGAACATTTATCCCATGCCTACTACATACCTGGCATGGTGCTGAGCTATGGAGATACAAATAAGGAAAATAAAGATAGTTCCTGCCCTTAAGTTGCAGATTTGTACTATTTTTATATTAAAGATAGATAGACTGATAAATAGACACTCAGAAAAAGAGACAGAAAGAGAAAGACAGTGAGAGTGAGAGAGAGAGAGAGAGAGAGAGAGAGAGAGAGAGAGAGAGAAAGAGAGAGAGAGAGAGAGAGAGAGAGAGAGAGAGAGATTTTGTATGTCACATATCCCTCCCCCCATAGACTATGAGCTTTGTCAAGGCAAGAACTACTTTTTTTTCTCTATACACCTAGCTCTTAGGATTGTTACTTGCACATAGTAGGTGTTTAATACATTTTTGTTGAACTGTATTGAATAGTCCTCATAAAGTTGGCTTTACTTTTGGTCTACATAAAGTGACTAGCAGTAATTTGGAGAATGATACTTGCTCTTCTAAATATTCTCTGCATCAAAGTAGAAGGCTCTCACCCTAGCTAGCAAGAAATGAGTTTTCTGGAATCATTCCTCTGAGTTAGATAACAAATCGGGGGATATTGTGTCCAGGAGTATTCAGATGCAGGTTACCAGGCAGTGGAGTTCAACCCTCTAGAACTTTCCCATTAAGAGTGCTATCATGAATTAATATCCTATATTAGATACCTGACTGAAAAGCATAAAATCTCTCTCAGAAAGACAGAAACACAGGGATAGGCTCACTTTATTGCTGTAGCTGGGTTGTGGATGGAGTGGGGCAGAAATGAACAGGAGGTAAGGGGAAAAGGGCAGAAGGCAAATCTCAGGAAGTTTGGGACAGTGAATGGCATCCTGGCAATCAGATGTCTGAAAGTTTTGAAGAAAGTTAAATATGAGTCAGCAATTTGATAGAAAAGCTAATGGGGTGGGATCTTGGGCAACATTAAGAAAGGAATATCTTCAGGAACAGAGCAAGTGACAGTCCCTCTATATTCTGTCATTGTCAGACTAAATCTGGGGTAAAGTGTTCAATTATGGGCACTGAATGTTTAAAATGGACTGTGGCAAACTGGAGAGCTTCTAGAGGAGAGCAATCAGGATGGTGAAAGGACTCAAGTACTTGCCATGTGAGGATGAAAGAATGAGGGTGCTAGCCCATTGAAAAGAAGAATCTGAGGAAACAAGATAACTGTCTTCACCTGTATGAAGAACTGTGTCAAGGAAGAGGGATTCAACTTGTTCTCTCCAACCCCTGAGTACAGAACCAAGGGCAATTAGTGAGAGTGCAAAGAAAGCAATTTGGGCTTGATGTCAGGAAAAACAAAACGAAACAAAACAAAACAAAAATCTTCATGATGATTTGAATCATCTAGACGTAGAATAAGTGGTTTTGAGAGGTGGTGAGTTTCTCATTCTTGGAGACCTTCAAATGGAGATTGGAAAACCATGTGTTGGTTATATTATTGCAGGAGTGCCTTTGTGTATTGTTTCTACTTTAAGCCTCCAGAGGTCCTTTCTAATTCTTAAATCTCTGTGGTTCTGGGAACTAAGAGAAGGCAAGTGATGACAACGGTTCGAAGGACAAAAGAGCTGGTGTGCTTTTGTCATGGTCCTAAAGGGGATTAAGAGCAAATTTTACCTACTTTCCAATTTTAACCATAACAAGTGCTAAGTCTGAGGAGAGCTTAAAACAATAAGACACATTTCATATATTTCAACATTTACAAGTGGCGAGTTTTGTCACCAGCAGATCAAAGCACATAGAAAATAAAAAAGCTAAGAATAGAGATTTAGTAGTGAAAGTTCCTTTAGTTATAATTCTCCCTTAATTCTGAAGGACTTTCATCCAAATTAGGAACTGTTCGAGTAAGAGGAAGCTGCCGGTATTATGTGTATAAGTGTACCTACTTCTCCTCTCTTTAAGGAAACTTAATCAATGTATATTCAGATAAACACAAACATTCAGAATAAAATAGTGAATAATCATTTATTTGCAAATGGATTTACCATAGGACTATGTCATAGAGTTTGGAGGGAAAACTCCTAGGTTAGAAATCTGAGTCAGAGGATTTAGAACCAAATCCTTACTCTGTGATTTATTTTCTTAGTAACTTCTGACAGGTCACTTTCCCTTTCTGGGTATTGGTTTCCTCAAATGTAAAATGAATGGGATAGAGCTAGATCAGGTATTGGTAACTACAACACGTGATCAGGCAGCCACAGTGTTTTGGTATAACCTCTGAGCTAAAACTTGTCATGGCTCACAGGATGTACAAAAATAAACAACAAGCCAGATTTGTGCCTGTTGTGCCTCGGTTTACTTTGTCCTGAGCTCAGGGATCTCTAAGGTCTTTTCTAAACTTTAAATCTATGGTCCTTTAAAAAGCATTCACAACCTTATTGAAAATGGGGTTTCATTTTCAGAAGTTTGATTTTTATACACAACCTTTCAGGAATCAAACCTTCAATCAAAACATATTTATTTAGGAGGTCATCTGTAATGCAAATTGAGAGAAAAATATATGTTGGCATTCACTATGCAAAACTGATCGAGAGTTCTTCTTAGACTGAGACCATACATTGGTAAATCCGTTTGCCCACTCTCAATTGCTTTTCCTACCACCACTCCCTAGATGTTTAAATAGAATTATCCTAAGTGATCCAATGTCCGATAAGTGTTGTCTTTAAAATAAATTACATTCAGTAGCCAATCTATGTAAGTCACTAGCATTTTTCTCCTTGGGATATTTTTATTAGATGATAATCCTGATTTCTTATGGATATCTGTACAATAAGAAATATAGAGTGGGTTTAAAAACAATGTCTGAGGACTTCTGTAGGAAGAATCTCCTCACCATGCTATGATAAGAGATTGTAAAATGAGGCCATACATTCAGAATGTAGTAACTAAATTTAGAATCTCATGGTTGTGGATTATCAAACACACTTTTGCATCAAAGCTCTTGTCCAACCTATGCTACAAATTACCTCCTTAAGCTACCTTAGTAAAACATGAGCTCAAGGCTCTGGACTGTTTGTTTTTTCTTTCTGTGTTTCCAAAACTTGGTTCAGTGCCTTAGAGTGCTTCATGTTTATTAATTGATTAATTGATCTTTACCATTGCACTGCCATTGACCTCTATATTTATTCCACAGGTAAGTTTCGATGATGGTTAATTAAATATCATTCATAAGTGTGCTGAGGAGGCAGCTCAAAGAAGCTCAGGTGATCTGATTGTTAAATGGGTAGTGTGAACATTTACTCATCAGTGAATGCTGCAAAGCAGGGCTTGATTTATTGTTTTCTTGATTGTTTAAAATTAAGAAAGTAATGGAGGAAAATTAAAAGAATGAAGATTAAACATAAAAGCGTGTTATGTTTACTTTTTTTTTTAATTTTATAAGCAATTGGGGTTAAGTAACTTGCTCAAGGTTACACGGCTAGTCATTATTTCTGCGTGGGTACTCATTTTCTGAGGCCGGATCTGATCTCGGGTCATCCAAACTCCGAGGCTGGTACTCTTACTCACTGCGCCACCTAGCCGCCCCTTTAGGGCAATTGGGGTTAAGTAACTTGCCCAAGGTCACACGGCTAGGTTTTTGTTTGTGTGGATTAAGTGTCGGAGGCAGGATCCTAACTCAGGTCCTTCTGATTCCAGGGCCGGCGCTCTATTCACTGCGCCACCTAGCCGCCCCGTTATGTTTACTTTTTAAGGAGCCAGTTGTTAAACCTCTACCCTAATCTTACTATATAAGACTTAAATTGTGCTCATCTTTAAAAAAGACCCCAAATCTTTTTTCTCAAAAATACTGACTATGCAACACAGAATCAAAGAGATAAAAATGTACCTCAAAGGTCATCTTATCATCTTGTATCTGAACAAGATCCCTTGTACAAAATAACAAGCACATAATCAAGGGTACCCCTTCATTCAAGGTCCTCAAGCAGAATATGGATATATGCTTTCAGACAGTTCTTTTTGGAAGTTTTCCCTTATATCAGATTAAATATGCCTTTATGTACCTTAGGGTTAGAGTTTTAGGATTAGAAAAGATGTCGTTTAGTTACATATAAATATAGATATTTATATTATATGTGCAATATATAATATATATGATATATTTAGTTTTATATGTAGTATATATGTATATATTTATATGCATATATATGTACGTGTACACAGCACAAACACATATATATGTGTGTGTGTTTGTGTCTAAATTTGTCCTATAGATGTACATATAAATATATATATATGTATATTATAGGTTTGTTTATATTATATGCTCTAGTTAAAAACTGATATATAACCTTTCTTATATGCCCTAAAACATAAGATTTTCAGATAAGAAATGCACTAAAAACAATGTTGTATTATATTGCAATAACATCAGGCCAGGCCACCAAGGGAAGATTATTCTTCTCTGGCTCCCTCTCTACCCTGTAGCAAAGTGTAGTTCTTGAGTTGACTTAAAAGTTTTGCTCTAGAACTGGTCATTTAGAAATAGGTCCAAACCTGATGACATTGAATAGAAATGGGCCCACCTTGGAGAGAAGGCCTTTCCTCAGAGAAGTACCACAGATAAATTCAGCCCCTCTGATCATGATATTAATCCTGCTCTAGGCCCCCAAAGCCACCAAGCTTTCTCTTGATGTCTTAGCATGGTCATAGCATCTCATTATGCACCTAGAATACAGAGTTGTGGATTAGGGAAAACTTTCAAATTTGTGAATCCTGCATCCCAACTTTCACTGATTGGTAGGAGTAGTATAGGACACATATATTTCACTAGCCTCTAAAATTCTATTTCAAGTCTCTTAAAGCCAGCCTGGCTCCCTACCTAAGTCCTATCTAATTCTTTTCCTCCTCTGTACTAGTTCCTTCATTTCCTCTAATCCAGCAGCCAGTTCCTTAGCCTATTAAATGAAAGCCATCTCTGCTCTAACATAAAACAAGAAATGGCTGGTTTTCAGAAAGAGAATATGCTAGCATGTGGTGGAGCTCCCTTTGAACCATTTTAGGCCTTCACAGCCTAGAGGAATGATCTATGCCAGTCATTTGTTAGCTATTGTCTTTATAAAGTATTTGAGCTAACATCGGCTTGCCTTTTCTCCTGAGATTGAGTGGAAATGTCTTTACATTACAATACTAATAAGAGAATAAATGTTTCTTGACAATGCCAGTCTGTTAGACATGGTGCTTTATTTTGTCGCTATTATAAGGAGGACCTGCTTATTCCAGGAGGCTTGGCTGAATAGGGAAAAGCAGAGGAATTTTACATGAAAGAAAAGCAAATTAAGGGTCATGTTTAGTATTAAAAAAAAAACCTCTTTGCCAGCATGTCCTCTTCATGTTACGAAATGGAGCTGTGGTTTCCCCCCCTTCAAATGAATTTCATTTTTAATGAGTCTGGCTACAAGGGTTGAATGGTTTTGGCTAGGTCAGCTTGAACTTGTGGCTTCTTTTAGCCATTGGGGCCTACACCTCAGAGGGTTTTCAGTTTTTACTGGAAGTTTAAATGTGTTGACTGAATGGGAGAAGGGGGAACAGAGGGTGTGTGGTGTGTGTGTGTGTGTGTGTGTGTGTGTGTGTGTGTGTGTGTGCACGCGCACGCGCGCGCCTGCTCTGGTGTTTTGTTTGTTTTTTTCTGTTTGGTTTTGTCAAGAACGATTGCAGGACAAATTTGGGGCTTTAAGTGGATAAATCAATCTGACAAAATCACCACCCCCTCAATTACCTGGAGCAGAATTGGGGAGGTAAGAATCAAAATGCTTTTTTTTTTCTTTTTCTTTTCCTTATTTTCCCCCTCAGTTTACAGACAAGCAAACTCCAGAAGATGCAGCACAGGGAGAACATGATTTGTAAGCTTAGAGAAAGAAGAGAAAGTAATGGTCCTGACCTCAGGCTCAAGTATCATTTCTAAAGTACTGAACTCCCTGGGATTTTTTTTCTCCCTGACGTTACAGAGAGGAACCTATGTGGTTTAGAGGAAAGTATAATGTATCTGGATTCAAAAAATATGGGTTCAGCACTAGGCAGCGTCTCTGACTTCTTGGGAGACAAAGGACAATTTCATCTGCTTTCTCTGTCCCCCAGTTGCTTCATCACTAAAGTGAAAGGTTTGGATTGGATGACCTCTAATATCCCTTCTGACTCTAAATCTTATTAACTCTGTTAACTTATAAGAAGTTAACTTTTATCATAAAGGTCCTGTTTGAACATAACAAAAAAAGTTTTTTTTTTTTTCTGGAAACATGCATGATTAAGAAATCAAAAGCAAAGATCCTTGATTATGAACACATAAGTGGTCTCAAGAGGAAGTAGAGTTTGAATACAGCTTTAAAGAATAATTAGGATTTTAGAAGCCAGAATGGTAAAGGTGGCGGGGGTGGAGAAGGACATACATACCATAGGCATCAAGGTTGATATAAGTAAAGGCATGAAGGTGAGAAAACAAAAGATCTATCAAGTATGTAGCACTTAGTTCAGTTGAGCTGAATTTGAAAATAAACAGAGTTGTTATGTGATTTAAGGCTATAAAATTAAGATAAATAGATTATGAAGGGCCTTGAATGCCAGATTAACAATGGCTGTTATTTTCTAAACAGAAGACAATCCGAATCACAGGATCAACCCTTGGAAGACAAAACATATTCTCCAAGTCTTATTACCTCTCAAAACTCCTAAAAATGGGGGAAAAATGCCCCAAAGGTAAAGTATTACAGCTGGCTCCACAGATTAAAGGCACCAAGAAACATAACAAGGTAACAACCTGATAAATTAATAGCAGAGAAATAGAATACCTAATCCCTAATGTGCTTACTCAGTAGTCCCTTCTCCACTAGCCACCATATTTAGGTCTGGCTGAGCAAAGAAACCCACAGCTTGTCCTCTGGGATTCATTCAGCATTTCCTTGCTTTTGCTGAATTTTCTGCCCACACATCCCTGCCCTTACCATCATCCTACTATTCTGCCACAATGAACTACAGACTCAACTCTGCCTTCCCTCCCTCTCCTCAGGAAGAGGAGGCATAGGAAAGTGGATGCCTGTACTGTCAGGACACATATTCTACTGCAACAGGGCTTATCCAGAGAACAGGATGAACTAGGTCAAGGATCCAGTGTGTAAAGTGTGGTTCTACCAGGCAAAAAGAAAAAGAGAATAGCATCCATCTGCATTCAGTTCTATCACCATAAGTCACTTGAGACAGCAACTGAGGCTGGTGAACAGTGAGTTCTCCAGCATTTGAAGAGGTTGAAATAGCTTTCAGGTCGAAACCTTGGAGAATCCTCCATCAGAGGGGAAGGAATCACTAAGTAAATGAAAGGAAAATATAAGAAAAACATAATGAAATTACAAAATATCTCAGGAGAAATTAATATCAGACAAGGAGATAAACCAAGCAGGAATAGTAGATGGCTTCTATAACATCTAAATAAATCAAAATATCTATGAATAACTATTGCAAAACAGAGGAAAACAAACCTATACCTGATGAACCAGAACGGCTTTTAAATTTCCAAGACAGAGTGGAACCATAGCAGAATTTTCCTGAATAGCTTGAGAGAAATAAGAATTATAAAAGCAAAATGTGTGGTCTTCCTGGCAGAAATAAGTGGCAAAATTGGGGCGGCTAGGTGGCACAGTGAGTAGAGTGCCAGCCCTGGAGTCAGAAGGACCTGAGTTCGGATCTGGCCTAAGACACTTAACACACACAAACAACAACAAAAAAAACCCTAGCCGTGTGACCTTGGGCAAGTTGCTTAACCGCAATTGCCCTCCAAAAAGCAAAAAAAAAAGAAAAAAAGAAATAAGTGGCAAAATGGAAAAACAAACAAACAAACCTTGAATCCACAGTGCCAAGTCCCTCCAAAGATACAGAACAGAAAATAACTAATAATAATACAAATACATGAAAGTGAAAGATAAACTGGAAGAAGAGAAGCAAAAAGAAGTAACACTAAAAGATCTCATGATCTCCATACAAAAAAAAATCTATCCTCAAAGACAGCATGCATAGAGACAAAATGAAAATCATAGTGCTCTCAGAAAAATGCAACGATTAAAACAAAACAAAATCTAAACACCACAATGCAAGGAAAAACAGATGCACAAAAACCTTCCTGGACCTTTTAAAGACACCTGTTAAATGAAAGAATCCACTTATGACTTCCGGAAGGAAAAAAAAAAACCCTATATTCCAAACTCCAAGACACAGAAAAGTTAAGTTTAAAAATTGCAATAACAAACAATAAACTATGCATCATATGAATCCAAAAAAAAGCAGTCATTGTAATCATGCTAAAGCAAAGCAAAAATTTTTAAGAAAAAAGAATAAACAAAAAAACTATATTATGCTTAAAAAAAACCAAAAGTAAATTACCTAGGCCCCTATGCTCCTAATTCCTTAGCAAATAAATTCATAAAGGAAAAAAAATAACTAAGTCAAAAGAAATAGAGAAAAATACAACTTTGGAAGTGACAACCATGATGGCATGGTTACTGATTTAGAGCCAGACAACTTGTGGAATGAAGTCAAGTAGATCTTAGGAAGCATTGCTAATGACAAGGCTAGTGGAGGTAGCAGAATTCCAGCCGAACTATTTAAAGTTCTATAAGATTATGCTGTTAAAGTGCTACACTCAATATGCCACTAAATTTGGAAAATTCATCTGTGACGACTGTACTAGAAAAGATCAGTTTATATCCCAAACCTTAAAAAGGACAATGCAAAAGAATGTTTAAATTATCAAATAATTGTGCTCATTTTATATGCCAACAAGGTGATGCTTAAGATTCTTCAAGTTAGGCTTCAGGAACACGTGAACAAAGAATTACCAGAAAAGCAGGATGGTTTTTGAAGAGGCAAAGACATTAGAGACCAAATTGCCAACATTCAGTGGATTATGGAGAAATCAAAGGAGTTCCAGAACAAAAAAAGAAGGAAAAAAAACATTCATTTCTGTTTCATTGACTACAACCTTTGACTGTGTGCATAGAATAAAATATGGCATGTCATCAAAGAGATTAGGATACCAGATCATCTTATTTGTCTCCTGAGAAATCTGTATTAGGTCAAGTAACTGGACTAAACATGCAACAACTGATTGGTTTATGATTGGGTAATGAGTATGATAAGGCTGTATCCTTATCTAAGTCTATCACCTTATTTATTTCACTTATATTAAGAGTAAAATATGCAAATTCCAGGCTGGATGAATCAAAAGTAAGAATTAAGGTTGCCTGGAGAAATATGAACAAGCTTGGCTATGCAAATGATGGCAGAAAGTGAAGATTAAGAAACTTCTTGAAGAGGGTGAAAGAGAAGAGTGTAAAAGCTTGCTTGAAGCTTAGCATTAAAAACATAAAAACTGGGATCATGGCAACTGGTCCCATCCCTTCTTGGCTAATAGCGGGAAAAGAAATGGAAACTGTGTCAGATTTTATATGCTTGGGCTCAGAGACCACTGCAGATTACAACTGTAAACATGAAATTATTATACTTTCTCCTTTGAAGGAAAGCTTTGACAAATATGGACAGCATACTAAAAAGCAGAGATGTCACCTTGTCAACAAAAGTCCACATTGTCAAAACTATTATTTTTCAGGTAACAAAATATGAGTGTGAAAGTTGAACTATAAGGAAAACTGAACACCACAGAATGGGTGCTTTTGAATTGTAGGGCTGGAGATGTTTGAGAGTCCCTTGACCAGCAGGGAGGTTAGATCCATCAATACTTGAATAAATTTGATTTGGGGTACTCACTGGAAGGTCAAATAATGAAGCTGAAGCTTAAACACTTTGGCTACATGATGAGAAGACAGGACTTATTGGAAAAGAACCTGATGTTAGGAAAGACTGAAGGCAAAGGGAAAAAGGGGGATGGCAGAGAATGAGATGGATACATAATGTCATGGAAAAATGAACATGAACTTGAACAGACTTTGTGAGATAGTGGAAGATAGGTCATGTAGTACTATGGTTCACTGAGTAACAAAGAGTTGGAAACAACTGAACAAATGAACCACAAAAATAGATAAACAAAAGGAAAAATATAAAACTGAACAAATTTCTGATAAAACTAGAAATAAAAGTCATATGCTGTCTTCTAGACAGAGCTGCTTAATAATATCTAAGCACAGAACTTTTGCGAAAGAATTTCTAAGCATGGAATTTTGCAAAAAAAAAATTCCAAGTAGTAGGGCATAAATATTTTGCAAATAAATATAAAAAGTCAGAAATAGTAAATGCATCATTTATAGATCATAGTGTAATAAAAAGTTATTAGTTCAGGAAGTATGAACAAAAGACCAATACAATGAAATCCTAAATAATGAGTGGGTTAGATAACAAATTGAAGAAACAGCAATTGCATGGCAGAATATCATAAATTTTAATTTAATTTAAAATTATAAACTTTCTGGGATGCAGTTAAAGCAATTAAAAACTATTGTACTATGTACTGAAAACCATGATCAAAGAAAGAACCTAGAAAGCATCCTTCAAGAAATTCTCAAGGAAAAGTGCCCTGATGTTTTAGAATCAGACGGCAAAATAGAGGTTGAAAGAATCCACCAATCACCTCCTGAAAAAGATTCTGGAGTGGCTAGATCAAGGAGAAAATATTACAACCATCCAGGAAGAAACAATTTGAATATTGTGGAAACCCAATCAGGATAACACAGGATCTGGCAGCTTCTATACTGAGGGACTGAAGGGCTTGGAATATGATATTCCAAAGGTCAAAGGAGCTGTGATTAAAACCAAGAATCACCTACCCAGCAAAACTGAGTATCACATTTCAGGGGAAAATATGGTCATTCAGTGGAATAGAGGACTTTCAAGCATTCTTAATGAAAAAAACAGAGTTGAATAGAAAATTTGACATTCAGATACAAGAAGCAAGAGAAGGATGAGAAGGCAAGCAGGGAAAAGAAATCATAAAAAAAACTTATTAAAGTTGAACTATTTACATTCCTATATGGAAAAATAATAACTGTAACTGATGAAACTTTTCTCAGTATGAGAATAGTGAAGGCAATAGAAATATATATATAGTAAAGGCAATAGAAATATATATATATGTGTACATATATACATATATATGAGGGCATATGGGTATATGAATATATATGTGAGTGTGTGTACATATGTGTACAGGTATACATAGACAGTGGGCACAGGACCAATTTAATAGGAAGAGATCATACTTAAAAGGTGAAATTAAGAAATAAGAATGGAATATAATGAGAGGAGATGGGGAGAGACAGAATGGGGTAAATTATCTCATAGGGAAGTGGGAAGGGAAAACTGTTACAATGGAGGGGAAGAACAGGAAGGCAAAAGGGAATGAGTCAACCTTATTCTCATAGAATTTGGCTTAGGGAGGGAATGACATACACACTAAATAGGGTATCACCCTACAGGAGAGTAGGGGGAAAGGGGATTAGAGGGGGTATGATGGAAAGGAGGGCAAGCTGGGGGGAGGGAAGTTGGAAGCACCCACTTTTGAAAAGGGACAGGATCAAAGTAGAGAATAGAAGTAGTGGGGTGTGGGATAGGATGGAGGGAAATATAGTCAGTCTTTCACAATATATCCACTGTGGAAATGTTTTGCATAGCTACACATGTACAACCTATATTGAATTGATTATCTTCCCAGTAAGGGTGGGTGATGAGGGAGGAAGGGAAAGAGTCTGGAATTCAAAGTTTTAAAATCAAATATTTAAATATGTTATTATTACTAATTGTATTATTATTGTTGTTGTTGTTATTGTTATTTTATATGTAACTGGGAAATAAGATATACAGGCACTGGGGCACAGAGATCCACCATGCCATACCAGAAAGTTTGAGGGTGGATGGGGGAAAATATGGGAGAGAACAGATTGGGGGAGGGTATATTCAGTGGGATCACTCTTTTGGGGTAGTGGGTAGGGGAAAAATGGGCAGAAAATAAATCAAAATCTTGTGGAAATGAATGATGTAAACTAAAAAATAGAGAGAGTGAAAAAAGAAAAACATAAAAATTAAAAAGAAAAAAAAACAAATAACTTTTAAAATTCAGAAAACTATCAGATTATTTTCATCAGACAAAGACAGATTTATTACCTAAACCAAGAAGAGGTAAAGCAAAAACTGACATCATTAATAAATATTGATTCAAAAGTTTTAAATAAAATTCTGTCAGATTACAGTTATTCATCTGATAAGTCATTCATCATGACCAAATTGGATTTATGCCAGGGATGCAAGGATGGTTCAACATTAGGAAAATAAATCAACATAATTAAACACATCAAAAATAAGAACATCCAAAATCACATGATTAGTTTAGTAGATATGGAAAGAAACGAAAAAAAAAACTATCAAAGTAATATAATAGTTGATACTCAAAATACTCTTTGCTGTTGTTCAGTCATTCAATCATACCCCACTCTTCCTGACTCTATATCAGGCCCTTCTATTGTTCACTATCTCCCAAAGTCTTCCCAAGTTCATGTTTGTTGTTTCCATGACACTATCTATCCATCTCATTGTCTTCTGCCCCCTTCTCCTTTTGCCTTCAATATTTCCCACCATCAAGGTTTCTTCTAATTAGTCCTGCCTTCTAATTAGTCCTGGATAAAGTATTTAACCTTCAGCTTCAGTATTTGTCTTTCCAATTAATAATCTGAATTAATTTCTTTAAATGTTGATTGGTCTGTTCTCCTTTCTGTTTAAGGGACTCTCTAAAGTCTTCTGCAAAAACCCTACAAAGTACAAGAAGAGAGATGCCTTTTTAATGTCAGAAAACATATTCATTTAAAACCAAGAGCAGACATCCTCTGCAATAGAGAGACATTAAAAGGTTCCCCAACAAAAAGAGGAGTAAAACAGGGATGATCACTCTCCCTACTATTTTAATATAGATTTAGAAATGCTAAATCTTGCAACAGGTCAAGAGAACAAAAAGATATCGACAGTCAAAGAAGCACTATTGATAGTTGCTAATGACATAATGGTTAGAAAATCTTAGGGAATAAGCAAATATAGCAAAGATATCAGGTGATTCAATTAATATATTCAGCAAAGTTGCAGACTGCAAAATAAAATGTCAGAAATCAACAGCAATTCTATAATGAGAAAATCTAAGAGGAAATAATAAAAAGGAAAGAGAGTAAAAGAGATGTCACCAAAAGCCATGCACCAATACATAAGTAGTTAAAACATAAAAACAAATACTTCTCAAAAAATAGCACACTGTTAATAATGATAGGAGGGAAAATTAGGTGGTACAGTGAAAACTGTACTCCAAACCTGGAGTCAGGAAGTCTCATCTTTGTGAATTCAAATGTAGCCTCAGGCACTTCCCAGTTGTGTGACCTTGACAAGTCACTTAACAAAATTCTCCTCAGTTTCCTCATCTGCAAAATGAGCTGGAGAAGGAAACGGTGAACTACTCCAGTATCTTTGCCAAGAAAACTCCAAATAGGATCACAAAGAGTTAGTCATCACTAAAACAATTGCATGACAATATTCACTATAAGAAAAAGTCTTAAATCACTAATAAATAAACCAGTTAATCAAAATAACATTGAGCTTCCATCTTGTGTTCAGAAAATTAGCAAAAATAATGAAAGCTTGAAATAAGAACATTTTTTCCAAATGCTTTAATAACTTCTGGTTTACATCATTCACTTCTGCCAGATTTTGAGTTACAATTTTTTCCCCATTTTCCCCCACCCACCACCCCAGAATTGTAGTCCCACAGGATATCCCCTCATCCAATCTGCTCTCTCCCATCTCGTCTCCCATACCCCCTTAGACTTTTCCAGTAGGTCAAGGTGAATCTCGATACCCCAATGCCTGTATATCTTACTTCCCAATTATATGTAAAATAATGTTAATAATAGTATTTATATATTTTTAAAACATTTGATTTTAAAACTTTGATTTCCAGATTCATTCCCATCCTCCCTTGTCACCCACCCCAGTGGAAAGATAAGCAATTCAGTATATGTTGTACATGTGTAGCTATGCAAAACACCACCATAGTAGATGAATTGTAAAAGACTGACTATATTTCCTTCTCTCATGTCCCACCTCCCACTTGGTCTATTCCCTACTTTGATCCTATCCCTTTTCTTTCTTTTTATTTATTTATTTATTTTTTAAAAGCAATTGGGGTTAAGTAACTTGCTCAAGGTTACACGGGCTAGTCATTATTTATGCGTGGGTGCTCATTTTCTGAGGCCGGATCCGATCTCGGGTCATCCAAACTCCGAGGCTGGCACTCTTACTCACTGCTCCACCCAGTCGCCCCTTTAGGGCAATTGGGGTTAAGTAACTTGCCCAAGGTTACACGGCTAGGTTTTTGTTTGTGCGGATTAAGTGTTGGAGGCCGGCTCCGAACTCAGGTCCTTCTGATTCCAGGGCCGGCGCTCTATTCACTGCACCACCTAGCCGCCCCATCCTATCCCTTTTCAAAAGTGGGTGCTTCCAACTTCCCTCCCCCCTTCCCTCCCATGCTCCCTTCCATCATTCCCCCTTTTATCACCTTCCACCCTGCTCTCCTGTAGGGTGAGATATCCTATTTAGTATGTATGTCATTCTCTCCCTGAGACAAGTTCAATTGCTTTTTTACCTTCCTGTTCTTCCCCTCCCTTGTAACCATTTTTCCTTGCCTCTTCTATATGAGATAGTTAACCCCATACTGTCTCTCCACATCTCCTGTTCTTATACACCTCTCTCACCTCTTGATTTCACCTTTTAAGTATCATCCCTTCCTATTAAATTCTACCTGTGCCCTCTAACCATGTACACCTGTAAACATATGTGCACACATTCACATATGTATTCATATGCCCATATACCCTTCTTCAACTATTTTCATACTGAGAAAGGTTTCATCAGTTACAATTATCATTTTTCCATATAGGAATGTAAATAGTTCAACTTTGATAAGTTCCTTATGATTTCTTGTCCCTATTTACTTTCTCAAGCATCTTTTACTTCTTGTATCTGAATGTCAAATTTTCTATTCAGCTCTGGTCTTTTCATCAAGAATGCTTAAAAGTCCTCTACTCCACTGAAAGACCATATTTTCCCCTGAAACATGATACTCAGTTTTGCTGGGTAGGTAATTCTTGGTTTTAATCCCAGCTCCTTTGACCTCTGGAATATCATATTCCATGCCCTTCAATCCCTCAATGTAGAAGCTACCAGATCCTGCACTATTCTGATTATGTTTCCACAATATTGAAATTATTTCTTCCTGGCTGCTTGTAATATTTTCTCCTTAATCTGGGAATTCTGGAACCTGGCTATAATATCCCTAGGAGTTTTCTTTTTGGGATCTTTTTCTGGAGGTGTTTGGTGGATTCTTTCAACCTCTATCTTGCCTTTTGGATCTAAAACATCAAAGCAATTTTCCTTGAGAATTTCTTGAAGGATGATTTCTAGGTTCTTTCTTTCATTGTGGTTTTCAGGTAGCCCAATAATTTTTAAATTATCTCTCATGGATCTATTTTCCATGTCAGCGTATTTTACCATGAGATATTTCACATTGCCTTTTATTCTTTCATTTGTTTGGATCTGCTTAATAGCATCTTGATTTCTCATAAAGTCATTAGCTTCCATTTGCTCCAGTCTAATTCTGAAGGAATGATTCTCCTCAGTGAGCTTTTGAGATTCTTTTTCCATCTGGCAAATTAGGCTTTTTAAGACCTGCTTCTCCTCATTGCCTTTTTGAGCCTCTTTTGCCATTTGAGCTAGTCTATTTTTTAAGGTGTTATTTTCCTCAGTCAGGTGTTGACTCTCATTTCATACTTTTCTTTCATCTTTCTCATTTCTCTTCCCAATTTTTCCTCCACTTCTCTTATTTGGTTTTTAAAATCTTTCTTAAGGTCCTCTATGGCCTGTATCCAGCTCGTATTTTCATTTGGGACTTTTGGTGTAGGACTTCTGACATCCCAGTCCTCCTCCTGTTCTATGCCTCGATCCTCTTTGCCCCCAAAACAGGAGTCTAATGTTGCATTTTTCTGTTTATTTTGTTTCCTTTGCCTAGATATGTTGCCACTCAATTACTTGACTTTTGGGCTTGTTGCCACAGTAGGACTCTGCCACCAGCCAGAGGAGCTTCAGTCCTAAACACTGGGGTTTTCTCAGCTACCAGAGGTATTAGTTGGGTGCCCTCTCTGAAGCCTCCACATGCTCTGGCAAGCTGGTCACACACCCCAAGACCTCCACGCCAGATTCAATCCAGATCCAAGGTTATAGCAAGAGCGATTTCCTTCCCACCCCAGACTGATCGCTGGTCCCCCTACAATTCGAAGGGCAGGAACTGAAGTTGCAACATGATGGCTGTGCAGAGTCTACTCAGCAGCTTCTCACCCAAAGGGAAAGAGGCAGATGTGGTCTCCCAAGCAGTCCCAAAGTCCATACTACACTGACCTCTCACTTTGTCCTAGGCATCTATGTGTTGATAATTCTGGAAATGCCACAGCTACTGTTATTCTGGGGTCCCTCCAGCAGACTGATGGTCTGGCTGCCCTGGGTCTAAAACCATGGACTCATGAAGCTCTGGGCTTGGCTCCCAGAATGCTTCACTAGCTCCTCCCTGCTGGGCTGCCAAGCTGTCCTCAGTGGGAGGTTATTTTCCCTGTGTCTTTTTGTGGGTTCTGGAGCTCCAAAGGTTGTTCAGAGTCCCCCGTTCTATGCTTTGGAAGTGGTGTGGGCAGGAGCACTGGAGAAGTGCTGTTTCTTCTCTGCCATCTTGGCTCTGCCCCCTGAAATAAGAAATTTTGAGAGGTTTGGAGAAGACAGGTACACTAGTTCATTATTGGTAGAGCTATAAATCCATGCAACCACTCTGTAAAGTAATTATGGATTTTGTAAAGAAAACTACTAAAATATTGCTACCTTTTCATTTACAGATTCTAATACAAGAATCACACCTTAAAGAGGTTAATTTAAGAAGAAAATTCTAACCTGCCTCAAAATGTTTATCAACAAAGAATTGAAAACAAAGTAGATTCAAGGCATTCAATTGAGGAACTGCTTTTTAAAATGTTTTTTTTTTTAATGTAATGGAATAATATTGTACTGTACAGGACCTTAGAGGTCCTTTAACCTCATATATTACAGATAATGAACCTAAGCCTGAGGGCACTTTGGTGAGTGGCCCAAAAACTAGAAAAAGGCTTCATTATACTTTCCCTTCCATAGACCATATGGCTTTTTCATTACACTGTGCCACACTGCCTCAGGTTCTCCCTTTGCATGACCCTGGAAGTATATATAATACTGTTAGTATGAATACAGTGTTCTGCTTGACAAAATATCCTGGTAAATTGAAAATATTATAACATACACACAGATTATATGCAACATCAAACTATAACAAACTATATGAAATATCAAATTATAACAAACTCTATGAAATATAAAACATGTAACATAATACACAGCACTGAAGTTCTGGGTTCATTTGTGTTTTGATTTATTTTGTTTATTATCTTTCAAATAGTACTTTTAGGGTTTAGGATTTAAAATTTTAACTACAATTTCATTATACTTGTGCAGAAACCATAGGGTATTAGTCCAGTTCTCATATAATCCTATAATTTTAGAAGTGTAGGGATCAAGAGTTAATTGATTGAGCATTCCAGTTAATAGGAGATGAGTTAGACAAATATATTTAAATAGACAATGGGAATGTCTTAAAATTATAGAAATGAAAGACCCATTTTTCATCAGACAATAACCTTTTTAAGTCATTCCGTGGACTCATTAAATTGTTCTTAGCATTAATTATATATATATATATATATATATATATATATTAATTATATGTATACATCTCACTTCATATTTTTCATTTTCTCAATCTTTACCCTATTCATAGGAAAATATGTAGATGTATGTTTTCTAATTTTACTCAAAACTACCAAAGTCATTATGTGATAAAGATATAGTTCTAAATAAAATGGCTTCAAGAAATCTCTCAAGTGGGGTGGGTAGGTGGCCCAGTGAGTAAGAGCTCTGGCCCCAGAGTCGGGAGGATCTGGGATCAGGTTCCGGCCTCAGTTACTTAGCACCCACACATAAATAACTAGCCTTATAAC
Source organism: Gymnobelideus leadbeateri (assembly GCA_011680675.1). Lineage (NCBI taxonomy): Eukaryota > Metazoa > Chordata > Mammalia > Diprotodontia > Petauridae > Gymnobelideus > Gymnobelideus leadbeateri. The sequence continues at coordinate 435,238 of WOXC01007242.1, read as the reverse complement.
CTTAAGCAAGTTACTTAACCCCAATTGCTTTAAAAATAAAATCTCTCAGGCAATATTTGTGGACCAAATGTCCAGTTGTAGGTTAGACTGTGAGTCAGGTAGATTTAGAATTGGTTGAATGTCAGGAACCAAAGATCATTCAATCATTAATATCTCAGTCTTATATGGAAAGATGATTTCTACTCGTATACAAGAGTGGTGCCTCAAGACATGTCCAAATGCCATCCTATTTAACAATTTTATCAGTAACATGTAAAGGCATAAATGCCATGACTACCAAATTTGCAGATGCCACAGTTGACAAAGGTAGCTAATTTATTATGTGACTAACTAAATGATTTGAAGTGGGTACAATTTATAGACAAATAAAATAAGATAAAATTTAATAGAGGAAGATATGGATAGCAATTTTATCTGAACTGGGAGGGTTGTAAATTGGGGTGGGAGGCTGGTAAACTGTAAATGTGCCTCAGTATTGCAATGTCAGATAAAAAAGCTAACTGATCACTTTTTCAGACCATATGTGGAATATTGTATTTAAATTTTGGCATCACATTTTAGGAAGGATTTTGATAAGCTATAAATTTTCAAAAGGATGTTGACAAGAATGGTAAAGGACATTAATATTATACAGTTTGAGGACTGGTTGAAGAACTTATTCCCTCTCCTTTACAAGCAACAAAACTGAGGTTTAAAGGAAGAAACTGAAGAGAGTTTAATTGACAAGCCCATGGTCATATATAGACCATAAGGATTATAGACAGGATTTGACACATATAAGGACATTGGGGAGTGATATAGAAGAATTTGCAGACATTAAAATGGAAAATTGGAGCTCTGTATTTTAAAATTTGTATTTAGAAATGAAATTTTCCTGGTTTCTGAATGCCCCTCCAAAAAGCAATCATACCATACATTCATACTGTAAAGTTAACATTAAAAATGTGTGTCTCTTTGCCTGCCCTTTTTTTTCAGGAGTGTTCATTGCCTCCATTATTTATTCCCAAGGATCCCCTTTGATTTGAGTTATGCCCAAATATTGTCATGAAAAGAAAGGAAAGACAATGACTTGCAAGAACACACATTGATTATTAAACCCCATTCAGACAATGTACAATCAGCAGCAGCTGTACCACAATGCAGCTCAATGACAGTAGTAGCCATCATAACAGGCAGAACATATTTACATTGCTTAGGAAGGAGACTATGATTTTCTAAAATGTGTTCAAAGACCTTGGGGCTTAGTGTGCTAGTAAATGTCAGCTACTACAGTGAGATCTAAAAATATATCTGAAGAAATGAAACAACTTGCAAAAAAAAATCTTGAGACCTTTCTTATAGTGCTCCCACCCCCAAATATTTAGAACCTTATAGAGATAATATTGAATGCATGATGCCTGACTTTCCTCACTTTTACTTATTGTATTCATTGCTTATGTCCTTTGCTGCCAGTGGGCTATAAAAGGATTCCTAGGACCTATAAGCCCGAGGTAAAAATCACATGAAGGCTCAGGGTTGGGGATACAGGGGACTTCATTACTTCCAACAGAGAACAATAGAGGCATAGTTTTGTGTAATCAATAATATAGGGGACCCTCAGGATTGATGGGAATAAGAATTTATCCCAACTTGGGGAGTTAACACTAACTATCTAAATACCCCATTTCAATTTTGTACAGTTCTAATTGTTGGGAAGTATATCCCCCAACATCATTTGTCCTTTTCCAACTTCCACCCATAACTACTGTTCTGCCCTTAGGGTCCACTTGGAACAAGTTAATTCTTTCACATGTCTAAACTTCAAAACTTAAAGCTAGTCATCATCACTCTCCTCTTCCCCAAATCTGCTCCAAGTCATCTTTTCTTCAAGTTAAACATTCCTTCAACTGATTTTCATATGGTATCAACTCAGAGCCCTTCACTGTCTAGGTTGTCTGCCTCTGGTTACTTCCCACCTTATTAAGGTCCTTCCCAAACTATGGTATTCAAAATTGAAGGGGCGGCTAGGTGGTGAAGTGAGTAGAGTGGCCTTGGAGTCAGAAAGACCAAAGTTTGGATTTGGCCTCAGACACTTAACACACACAAACAAAAAAAACCTAGCCATGTGACCTTGGGCAAGGTAATTAACCCCAACTGCCCTCCAAAAAAAAAAAAAAAAGAAAAAAAAATTGAATATGATACTCTAAATATGGTATGAACATGAACATAATATATCAAAGCTGACATCTTTCTGTGAAAACTACGTCTATTGCAATGCAACCTAAGATTGTAGTAGTACTTTGTCATTTCATACTTTGACTTCTCTGAGTGTACTTACTTCTCTGAGCTTGGGACTCAAAGTCCCAAGATACATTCCCAATTATCTACTGTCTCCACCTTTCATTTTTCCAAGTGATTAGTAAAAAAAAATATTAAAGGCCTAAGCACAGATCCATGAGGAAGTTTCACTTGTGTTTTGGTCCAAGTATTCCAAACTTATCTGACTGCACAACTATCTGAGTCACATCTTTTGATTTTTCCCCCACAAGAATATTATGAGAAGCTTTATCCAATGCTTTGCTTAAAACCTGGGCAAATTCTATCCCAAGCATTATCTTGGATAATATAGGATTAGCATCCTATTTTTAAAAAGGAAATAAGGTTAGTAGGGCCTGTTCTTGATGTTGTTTTCTAAATATTCATTGACCATCCCTTTAATGATTGTTTTTGCTTTTAGTTCAGACTTGCAATTTCACTGGAGTAAGCAACTCTTGGAGAGAGAATCCTACTAATGCAGAATGGCAATCATTCTGTGAATTCTGCATTTATAGCCTTATAGGCAATGTTGCTTTCAGCACAAAGATAGTAAATGACTGCCATTACAAGGCCAATATGCGACAGGGATGGGATGTGCACACAGGTCTCGAGTAAGAAGCAATCCTCTGTGCCACACTAAAAAATACTAGGATTTTTCCAAGAATCAAAGTCAAGTTAACAATCTCACTATCCCTCCAAATCTCATAAAATACTTTATTTTTTGTTTACCTCTAATGAACTTCTTTAATGCAAATGAGTATTTTAGCTATCTATCTTGAAGTCTTTCCCTTCTCACTCCACTCTCACTCCATTCCATGAAGACAGGAATTTCTCCTGGTATCTAAATCTAAATCTGGTATCTCCCTCAGAGAATAGCATAGGGTTCTGCACACAGTAGGCCTTTAAATATTTCATTTTTTGTTCATCTACAAAAAATCTTGGGCCAGTAGGAAAGGGGAATCATATGTATGTGTCTAAATCTAGATCTAGATATATACCATATGTGTGTGTACATATGGACATATGAATATGCACATACACATATGTATACATGTAAATATACATATATCTATTAAATCATATATACATGTTGCATATATGTATGCAGTACATATGCACATATGTGTAGATACATGTATATAAATACTTGCTGGCTTACAATAGTTGGTGAAACTCTTAAACATGTCTCTCCCAGTGGAAGAACTTTTTTCTTTGTTCTTCTAGAAACATTTTGATAAAGAATGTCTTACCATGATATCAAGTGACCTCTGTTTTACAGGTAACCATATTATCTTCCATAAAGGGAATTTAGCTTTATTTTGGATGTTCTTTGGTTCCATCTTCAATTCAGGTTCCATTCCAATCAAATCAGTAAGGAATGTTGAGGACATGAACAAAAGAACCACTATGCTGTCCCTAGGTCAGGAGCACAACAGGAATATTTATATGGAATTTCAACATCCTATTATTTATTTCATTTTCTGACAGTGGCTCCCCACAATCCAGCTCCAAAAGTGCTGACCTATAAGGATTCTTAAAATGAGAGTGCAGCAAAACCAATGTTGTTTAGAAAAGTATTTCAGCCTTTCCCATAAGAGAAACTTCCTCTGGAAAGAATTGGGCACACCCTAATATCCTCGATGAGTTGCAATATCTTAATTTGAGAATCATTTAAGTAGAGATTATCATCTTTCCACCTGGCTGCTATTAGTAAAGGGGTGCAGAAAGCATCCTGACAGAAATCTCTGATGTTGTCTATACAGTGCTAAATAAGGTTGGTAATATGAAAACATCAATAGGTCAACTAGTTAAATTATCTCAGTCTCAGTCCTAAGCTATTTTCTGGGTTGGTTATTATAAATAAAGCTTCAATAAAATAGAATTTTGTCAAAACTTCTCTTAATTATACCTTAAATCATTACATTATACAAACTGTAGGAACTGAACATAATAAGGACATATGAATACTGAAGCTATGGTATGCTAATATGGCAGCTAAATGGTACGGTTCATAGAGCGCCAGGTATAAATTCAGGAAAAATTGAGTTCAAATCCAGCCTTGAACACTTACTAGTTATATCACCCTAGGCAAGTCACACTATTTGCCTCAGTTTCCTCATATGTAAAATGGGAATGATAATAGAATATACTTTTCCAGGATTGTTGTAGGTAGTGAATGAAATATTGTTTATTGAACTTGCTTAAACAAGTCCTAGAACATAGTAGGTGCTACATAAATGTCAGTTATCAATTGTTGTTGTTGTTGTAATCAGTATCCTCATTGTACAGAACACAAAAGAATCCAAGATCTCGGGATTAGCACTGCCATGGGTCATTTAGGTTGTGTTTGCATCATGGTCATCATGCTTCCCTGCTGTGTCATGAGAACTCACTCTTAAGCATAACATAGCATCACTTTTTTAATACAGGTGAAAGGTCATGATCTATCAAGGGCAAGAAATGGCATCATCTATTACACAAAAGGAAAGCATTCTATTTCACTACATAGCATTATTTTGGTATGACTATTTTTAAATCACTGAGCTGACTTATTTACTAAGGTATGTATCAGTTCTTCTGGAGTCATTCTGAAAAAGTCTATAAAAACCCTTGCTTCCTTCCACACACACAATGCAGATTTAAGCTTACTGAACAGAAAAATAAAAAGATAACTTTGTAAATAAATTTGTATTTAGCAATATTAACCTGAAATGTGTGTCCTGGCTATCAAAAAAAAAAAAACAACAAAAAAAAAGTGTGATATTCTTTCCTTTTTAGAAAAATGAACTTTAACCCAAGAGAGTCAAGTACAAAACCATTTGAAACAATTTACAATTCCAATAAAGTTACAGGTTATAAAATATTACACAAACCATTAACATTTCTGTATATTACAAAAAAAAAACCCTGCAGGAAGTGATAGAAAGAGAAATTCTATTTAAAATGTCTATACATGGGGGCAGAGCCAAGATGGCAGAGTAGAAACAGTGCTGCCAAGGTGCTCTCCCCTCAGACCATGTCCAAACTATGTAAAAGGGGACTCTGAACAACTTCTGGAGCCCCAGCACCCACAGAATGACACAGAGAAGCTACCCTCCTGCTGAGGACAGCCCAGCAGCCCTGCAGGGAGCGGTCAGTGCAGTGCTCTGGGAGCTGAGAGCACAGCGCATGGGGAGCTGAGCCAAAGTCCACATGAGCCAGGGTTTTACACCCAGGGCGACCTGGCCAGAAGCTGGCCAGAGGGACTTCAGAACACCAGCAGCTGTGGCAATTCTAGAATTATCAACACAGACATGCCTAGGACAAAGTGAGAGGTTAGTGCCCTATGGACTTTGGGACCAATATTTGGGGAACGTGTCGGCTTCCTCCCCTGGGGGCTAGAAGCCACTGAGGAGACACTGTACACTCAACATTTTGCAAGCTTCAGTGGCAGCTTCAGCTCCTGGCCTCTGAACTGTAAGGAGATCCAGCAATCAGTCTTGGGGGTTAATTGCTCTTGCTTTAACCTGTTTGGATCTGGATTGTGATTGGGGGAGGTCTGGGGTGGGTATCCAACTTGCCAGAACCAGAAGTTGTGAAGACCCCCAATGTTTAGGACAGAAGCTCCCTTGTCTGGTGGCAGAGTCCTACTGTGGCAATAAGGCCAAAAGTCAAGTAATTAAGCGGCAATATCCCTAGGCAAAGGAAACAAAATAAGCAGAAAAATGCAACATTAGACTCCTATTTGGGGGGCAAAGAGGATCAAAGCATGGAACAGGAGAAGGACTTTGAGGTCAGAAATCCTTCAAAATCCCCAAATGAAAATATGAGTGGGTTACAGGCCATAGAGGACCTTAAGAAGGACTTTAAAAATCAAATAAGAGAAGTGGAGGAAAAATCGGGAAGAGAAATAAGAAGGATGCAGGAAAAGTATGAAATGAGGGTCAACAGCCTGACTGAGGAAAATAACACCTTAAAAAATAGACTAACTCAAAGGGCAAAGGAGGCACAAAATGGCAATGAGGAGAAGAATGCCTTAAAAAGTCGAATTTGCCAGATGGAAAAAGAATCTCAGAAGTTCACTGAGGAGATTCATTCCTTCAGAGTTAGACTGGAGCAAATGGAAGCTAATGACTTTATGAGAAATCAAGATGCTGTTAAGCAGTTCCAAACAAATGAAAGATTAGAAGGCAATGTGAAATATCTCATGGGAAAAACCACTGACCTGGAAAATAGATCCAGGAGAGACAATTTAAAAATTATTGGACTACCTGAAAGCCACGATCAAGGAAAGAACCTAGAAATCACCCTTCAAGAAATTCTCAAGGAAAACTGCCCTGATGTTTTAGATCCAGAGGGCAAAATAGAGGTTGAAAGAATCCACCGATCACCTCCTGAAAAAGATCCCAAAAAGAAAACTCCCAGGAATATTATAGCCAGGTTCCAGAATCCCCAGATCAAGGAGAAAATACTACAAGCAGCCAGGAAGAAACAATTTCAATATGGTGGAAACATAATCAGAATAGCACAGGACCTGGCAGCTTCTACATTGAGGGACTGAAGGGCATAGAATATGATATTCCAGAGGGCAAAAGAGCTGGGATTGAACCCAAGGGTCACCTACCCAGCAAAACTGAGTATTTTGTTTCAGGGGAAAATATGGTCATTCAGTGGAATAGAGGACTTTCAAGCATTCTTGAGGAAAAAACCAGAGTTGAATTGAAAATTTGACATTCAGACACAAGAAGCAAGAGATGCCTGAGAAGGTAATCAGGGAAAAGAAATCAAAAGGAACTTATCAAAGTTGAACTATTTTCATTCCTACATGGAAAAACAATAATGGTGACCGATGAAACCTTTCTCAGTATGAAAATAATGGAAGAAGGGTATATGGGCATATGAATACATATGTGAATGTGTGTATATATGCTTTCAGGTATACATGGATAGAGGGCACAGGTTGAATTTGGTGGGAAGGGATGATACTTAAGGGGTGAAGTTATGAGGTGAGAGAGGAAAGTGGCAAGAGGAGATGGGGAAAGGCAGGGTAGGGTAAACTATCTCTTGTAGAAGTAGCAAGGGGAAGTGGTTGCAGGGGAGGGGAAGAACAGGAAGGCAAAAAGCCAAAATCATATTCTCATTGAATTTGGCTCAGGGAGAGAATGACATACATACTAAATGAGATAGCAGGGGGAATAGGGGGAAGGGGGATGAGAGGGGGAATGATGGAGGGAGGGCATTCTGGGGGGAGGGGAGGTTGGAAGTACCCACTATCTAAGAGGGACAGGATCAAAGTAGGGAATGGACCAGGTGAGGGGTAGGATGGGTGCGAGGGAATTATAAGCAGCATTTTTCAATATATCTACTGTGGTAATGTTTTGCATAGCTATACATGTACAAGACATACTGAATTGCTTATCTTCCCAGAGGGAATGTGTGACAAGGGAGGAAGGGAATGGATCTGAAATTCGAGGTTTTAAAATTAAATGTTTTAAATATACACAAATACTTTTATTAATACTATTTTGCATGTAATTGGGAGATAAGATGTTCAGGCATTGGGGCACAGAGATTCACCTTGCCCTAATGGTAAAGGCAAAGGGGGTATGGGAGAAGATATGGGAGAGAGCAGATTGGATGAGGGTATATATCGTGGGATTGCTATTCTGGGGTGGTGGGTAGCAGAAAAATGGAAAAAAAAATCGTAACTCAAAATCTTTTGGAAATGAATGATGCAAACCAGAAGTTAATAAAGCATTAGTTAAAAAAAAGAAATAAAAAAATATCTATACACAATATAAAATGCTTGGGAGTCTATCTGCCAAGACACATACTGGAATTACATAAACACAATTATAAAACACTTTCCATGCAAATAAAAACAGATATAAATAAATACCTAGATAAATGTTAATTGTTCACAGATGGGCTAGGCCAATATAATAAAAATAATATTATCTTTATTTATTCAGTACCATACCAAACTACCAAAAGTTACTTTATAGAGCTATAAAAATAATAACAGATCATAATTAGAGGAACAAAAGGTTATAAATATCCATAGAACCAATGAAAAAATACAAAGGAAGAGGGAATAGCAGTATAATATCTCAAATTATACTACAAAGCTATTTTAATCAAAACAATTTGGTATTGGATAAAAAAAAATAAGGATTTATTAGAAGAATAGATTAAGGTACTAATATGCATAAGCCAATAACAGTAAACTAGTGTGTGATAAATACAGAGATCCCAGCTATCAGGACATAAATAGTTGGAAAAAATTGGATAATGTGGATAATTCTGATTATATTAAATTTAAAATGTTTTGCACAAACAAAACCAATGCAAGTAAGTTTAGAAGGAAAGCAAAAAGATGGGAAGCCATTTTTACAGCAAGTATAACTGAAAAAGGTCTCATTTCTCAAATACATAAAGAACTGAGTCAAATTTATAATAATATAAGTTGTTCTCCAATAGATAAATAGAAAAAAGGATAGAATAGGAATGTTTTTTATGAAGGAATAAAAACTATTTATAGCCATTCTAAAAAAAAAAATAACCCAACTCTAAATCACTGTTGATTAGAGAAACACAAATTGAAACAACTCCAAGGTATTACCTTATACCTATCAGATTGGCTAATATGACAAACAAGGAAAATGATAAATGTTGGAGAGGATGTGGGAAAATCGGGATACTAATACATTGTTGGTAAAATTGTGAACTGACCCAACCATTCTGGAGAGCATTTTGGAACTCTGCCAATGCTAATCAAACTGTGCCTACCTTTTGATCAAGCAATACCACTACTAAATCTCATTCCTAAAGGGATCATAAAAAAGGGAAAAGTACCTACATGTACAAAAATAGATATAGCAGTGTAGCAGCAAGCACCCCAACATCCTCAGGGTAGCTGCCATTATAGGTTCTTCGATCTGCTTTTCAAAAGGAGAGCAACTCAAAACGGGTTAACAAGCTTACTTTAATCAAACAAACATATATTACCTAGTTCAGGGAAAAAAAGATCAACACCCCGAACTTCAGAGTTACAGAACTTACAGATTGAACAGACAGGCTTCCGAATTGTCCAACCATTATATCAATACCAAATCACAGTTACCAGAGAGGGAAGCATCAACATCTGGGTTTTCAAAGCCCGGGGGGGGGGGGGGGGGTCTCAACAATGGCTTCCCAGAGTCTCATCTGGTCAAACCACACAACACTTCTCAAAGTGAGCCCCAAGGCAAGGCCTCAAATCAGGGATTATATAGTCTTCTCCTGGCTCAGAGAATGTAACCACCCTCTTGACCCACTGCCCAATCACAAAAGGTGTGGTCATTCCTGAAAACCAAGCCTCCTACCACAGGCTCCATGTGACCACATTCAGCCTATTAGGAGGCAGAGTATATTTTCAAATCAAGGAAGGTTCTCAGAGTCACTTCAGTCAATCAAAGTCTCTTAAGCCAATCAAAAGGCCTAGGGGCAGGGAAGATCTTCAAATCTGCATTTCCATTACAAGCAGCTCTTTAAGTGGTGACAAAGATTTGGAAATTGAGGGGATGTCCATCATTGGGGAATGGCTGAACAAGCTGTGGCATAGGAATATAATGGAAAACTATTGTTCTATAAGAAATGATGAACAGGTAGATTTCAGAAAAACCTAGAAAAACTTACACGAACCAATGTAAAGTAAAATGAACAAGAACAGTAGAACACTATATATAGTAACAGCAATATTGTGTGATGATCAACTATGACCTAGCTCTTTATAGTAATACAATTATCTAAGACAATTTCAAACTATTCATGATGGAAACTATTTTCCATATGCAGAGAAGGAACTATGAAGTCTGAATGTAGATTGAAGGATACTATTTTCATATTATTTTTTGCTCATTTTTTCCTTTTGTTCTGTTTATTCTTTTACAATATGACTAATATGGAAATATGTTTTACATGATTGCATATAGTGTGTGTGTGTGTGTGTCTAAAACACCTATGTCAAGTTGCTTACTATCTTAGGGAAGGAGTATGGAAGGGAAAAGATTTTAAACTAAAATATTTATTTAGAAATGAAGGTTAAAAATTTTCATTACGAGTAATTGGGGAAAAAGTTATAAAAAGTAAAAATAAATCTGTAAAATGTAAAAAGAAAATTGGAAATTGGTCTGATAGAAACTAGGCAGAGTCTACTGTGCCAAACTGTATACCAAGATGGTATCAAAATGGCTACATGATTTAGACATAAAGGGTGATGGTGTAAGAAACTTAGTGGATGAGCTTGAGAATTACATGTAACATTTATGAATTATGGGGAGAGTTCAGGACCAAATAAGATAGAGAAGTTTATGGGAAGTAAAAGAAAAAATTTGATTATATAAATTTATTATTTGTTCTAACAAAACCACTACAGCTAAAATTATTTTTTTCATTTTGGAGGGGGGAAGGCAGGCAATTGGGGTTAAGTGACTTGCCCAAGGTCACATGGCTATTAAGTGCTAAGTGTCTGGGGATGCATTTGAACTCAGGTCCTGATAACTCCAAGGCTGCACCACATAGATGCCCCCCAAATTAATATTTTTTTGAAATGTGAATATATTTATTACAGATATTTTAGGACCCATAAATTCTTCTCTGGATTCCATCACTCCTGAAACCTCAGAACTTTTCATGATTGTACAGAGACTCAGAAACATTGTGGGGCCACAAAGGACAACTGATAGAACTCAGTGTAGTATCTTTGAGGGCTTAAACCATTTTGTACCATGCAGAAAGCCTATTCATGAATACATGAAATATACATTCATTTTGTCATTCATCACATTTATGATTGGGTTGGAGATACATCAAATTGAGCAAAAGATTACTGTGGAAATAAGATGTTTGGGGATAATATGCTCTAAGGTTCAAAAACAATCCAGCACATTTTTTGAGTGGCAGGAGGAGGCCAAAAGAGGTGGGAGGGCTGGGGAAGAGAAACATTGTATACCCAGTGAGGTTTAAAAAAAAAAAAAGACCAACAATAACAACAATAACATAGTGCAGCCCAGGCCTACTTATATCCTCCAAAGACACAGGGCTATTTCCCTGTGAGGTAACTGATTGGGCTTCACCAGTCCAGTCTGATTTCTTTATTTTGTCACTTTTAGTTCTGTTATAAAATTACACCCAACTTTGGTAGTGTATCCACCCAGTTTTAATCTCCTAAACTAAACATCATTTATAGAAAATCTGTATAAAGATAAATCTCTTAAAGTATTTACAACCAGCAACCTCTCACATAAGAAACTGAATGCATTAAATTAAAAAGATGAATGTGTAAACACTTTCATAGTGCATCCTCTTCGTGAGGTCTTCAGACTCTCTTGCCTGCCTTTAGTGTAGGGGAGATGAGGAGAAGGAGGAAGGTGGGGGATAATTTGAAATCAGATGAGAGATATGTCCACTAGGCAAGCGTGGGAGGTGGGGATGATGGAGCTTTTCAAAGGATATCTGAATCAATCATAATGGGGGGTCCTCAGAGGTCATCAAAAGACCAAATGGTACCCCACCATTAATGAAGTTACCCCCACCCAGCCTCTCAGGCTCTGGGCCAGAATTCCATTCATACACAGAGATCTAGCCCAAAGAAGGCCTGAAGATACCATCAAAAAGAGACTTAGTAAAGGAGGGGAAAGATAGGTTAAGAATGTGCTTAGGGTTAGCAGTCCTGCACGGGGTTGGGGCTGCGGGGTGGGTGGAGGGGGGGAGGGGGAGGGGGGGAAACTCAGTTGGAGGTAGAGTGTCTGAGGAATAGGAGGCTGGGGAAGAGGGGACACAGGGCGAGGAGTTAGATTTGTCTGAGGATTCCTTGGCCTTGATCTCGCTCCATGATGGGGATGGTGGGCAAAATGGGCATGAGGCCCTCCTTTTCTCTCTTCTGCTGCTTCATTCTGTGGTTCTGAAGCCAGATCTTCACTTGGGTCTCATTGAGCTTCAGCGAGGCTGTGATTTCCACCCTCCTGGCCCTCCTCAGGGACTTGTTGAAATGAAATTCCTTTTCCAATTCATTCAGCTGCTTGGCGGTAAAATTGGTTCGCACTGTGTTGTATTGGCCAATATACCCGTATTCACCAGCTTTCTCTGTTTTGTTTTTTTTTTTTTTTGGGGGGGGGGTCCTTTTGACTTTCATCCAGTCAAAGGTCTGTGCTGGAGGTGACAGTCTCTGTTGAAGGAGAGTGACAGGTTTCCTGGTGGCCAAGTTGTTGAGGTGCTTGGTAGGCGGGCCTGCTGGGGATAGCGGTGATGGGCGTGAAAGATGGTGGGGGGGACTCATCTGGACCCCCCCTGCCCACTAGGAAGCGCTCATCGCCCCTGCAGCTGTTGGCACTGATTGTGCACTACTAGGAAGTTGTAATCCTATGATCCGGGTGGTAGGCCCAGACGAAGCAGGACCCCGAGTCTCCTGCATTGAGGATGGGGTGCTCCAGGAAGGAGGCGTTCATTCTCGCATTGTCCATCTGCCTGTCACACAGTGACTGGCTCCTTCTAAGCCCTGGGTGACCGTGTCAACTTTCTCACTTTCTCCATGGGGCCAAAGAGAAAAATGATCCCCAAAATTATTTTTTAAAAAGCAAATAGCTAGAAGGAAAATCTGTAGCAATTTTCTCTGATAAAGGTCTCATTTGTATAAATGGAACTGAGTCAAAGTTATAAGAATCAGAGTGGTTTCCCAATTGATAAATGGTCAAAGAAGTAATTTTCAGAGAAAGAAATCAAAGCTATCAATAGCCATATGAAAAAATGCTCTAAGTCAATAATAACTAGATGAACACAAATTAAAACAACTCTCTGGTATCATCTTACACCTATGAGGTTGCTTAAGGTAATAAAAAGGGAAATGACAAATATTTCAGGGAAAATAGGTACACTAATGTGTTGTTGGTGGCAGTGAACTACTCAAACCACTAGAAAAAAACTAGTCAAACCACTCAGAAAACAATTTAGTACTGTGCCCCAAAATCTATTAAACTGTGCATACTCTTTGACCAGGCAGTATTGCTACTATGTATATGACCCAAAAAGATCAAAGAAAAATGAAAAAGACCTATTTATTTTAAAAAAAATGCAGTCATCTCTTTTTTTTAATTTTTTAAATTTTTTATGGTAAAAAAAATGTTGGAGCCTGAGGGGGATGCTTATCAATTAGATAATAGCTGAAGAAAATATTGCATAAAATGTGACAGAATAGTATTGCGCTATAAAAAATGACAAAGGGTGTGTTTTTAGAAAAACATGGGATGACTTGTGCGAACTAATGTATAGTGATATTAGTAGGGGTAGGAGATAATTTATTTAGTAACAGCAATAGTTTAAAGGTGCTTAACTGTATCTTAGTATCACTGACCAACACAAGGAACCACCACAATTCCAAAAGGATCAAGATGACAAATATCAGATAGAGAAGTGATAAAATCAAAATGCAAACTGAAAAACATTATTTTTTTCTCTCTTTTTTTTGTTTTTAGATTATGGCTAATAGAGATGTTGGTTTTGTCTGACTTCGTATTTGTAATAGGTTTTGTATTTATTGGCTTCTCAAGGAGTGATGGAAAAAAGAGAATAAAAATGAAAAATATAATTTAATTTAGAAAAATAAACAATTAATTTCAGAGAATTTTGCAGATATTAGTGCTTGTTTTATAATATCATTTACTGAGATGAGTTAAATCTCTTCTTCAGTCTTTCCCCACTGAGACTATACCAAGACTGCAAAGAGCAAATATGGTAAAATTCACTTGTGGTAGGAATTAATGTGAAGATGCTTTAGACCTGTCTGTACAGTGGTTAAGAAAAAAAGAACAAATTAGTATTTCTTTAGACTACTATTTCTTTAAATGCAAGAAGTCCAGACATGTCTCATATTGACTGCTTTGGGAAGGAAAAAGGAATTAAAATAATCCAAAAATAGGTCCTAATTGTTTTGTTTGAATATGGGCATATCTGAAGTTCTGTATCTTCATGATATTTTACATAAAACAACAAGCCACATTATGGAGTATTGGAAATTGTCTGGGAAAAGGCAACATTTGTTTCTAAAAATATTCCTTAGCTCTCTTAAAATGTGTTATAGTATTTAAAATGAGGGGAATATTAGCCTCTGAGAAACTAAATCATGTAATTCCTAGCCTCAACAACTCAGACCTTTAACAGATCTGGTTTTCTTTTTTTTCTTTTATCTTACTTCTTTTTTTTTATTAAACAAATGCTTTATTAACTTCTGTTTTACATCATTCATTTCCACCAGATTTTGAGTTACAATCATTTTCCCCCCGTTATTCCCCTACCCAACTTCCCAGAATAGCAGTCCCACAAGATATCGCTTCCTCCAATCTGCTCTCTCCCATACGTTCTCCCATACCCCCTTCAACTTTTCCATTAGAGGAAGGTGAATCTTTGTGTCCCAATGCCTGCACATCTTATCTCCCAATTATAAGCAAAAGAGTATTAATAATAGTATTTATATATATTTGAAACATTTAATGTTGAGACCTCAAATTTCAGATCCATTTCCTTCCTCCCTTGTCACCCATTCCCTCTGGGGAGATAAGTAATTCAGTATATGTTGTACATGTCTAGCTATGCAAAACATTATCATAGTATATATATTTTACAAGGCTGCTTACAATTCCCTCCCACTCATCCCACCCCCCACCTGGTCCATTCCCCACATGATCCTGTCCCTCTTCTATACTGGGTACTTCCAACCACCCCTCCACCCAAGGATGCCCTCCCATTCATCTTCCCTCCTCTCACCCCCCTTCCCCCTATTCTGCTGCAGGTTGAGATATCCCATTTAGTATGTATGTGATTCTCTCCCTGAACCAAATTCAATGAGAATGTAGTTTTCCTTTTTACCTTCCTATTCTCCCCCTCCCTTGCAACTACTTCCCCTTGCTTCTTCTACATAAGATAGTTTACCCTACCCTGTCTCTCCCCATCTCCTCTTGCCACTTTCCTCTCTCACCTCATAATTCATCCCTTGAGTATTCTCCCTTCCCAACAAATTCAACCTATGCCCTCTATCCATATATAACTGTAACCATCTACATACACATTCACATATGTACTCATATGACCACACACCCTTCTTCCATTATTTTCATAGTGAGAAAGATATCATCATTCACAGTTATTGCTTTTCCATATAGGAATGTAAATAGTTCAACTTTGATAAGTTCCTTTTGATTTCTTTTCACTGATTACCTTCTCAGGCATCTCTTCCTTCTTGTGTCTGGATGTCAAATTTTCTATTCAATTCTGGTTCTTTCCTCAAGAATGCTTGAAAGTCCTCTATTCCACTGAATGACCATATTTTCCCCTGAAACAAAATACTCAGTTTTGCTGGGTAGGTGACCCTTGGGTTCATTCCTCAGTGAACTTCTGAGATTCTTTTTCCATCTGGCAAATTCGACTTTTTAAGGCATTCTTCTCCTCATTGCACTTTTGGGCCTCCTTTGCCATTTGAGTTAGTCTATTTTTTAAGGTGTTGTTTTCCTCAGTCAGGCTGTTGACCCTCATTTCATACTTTTCCTGCATCCTTCTCATTTCTCTTTCCAATTTTTCCTCCACTTCTCTTATTTGATTTTAAAGTCCTTCTTAAGGTCCTCTATGGCCTGCAACCCGCTCATGTTTTCCCCTGGGGCTTTTGGAGCAGGACTTCTGACCTCACAGTCCTTTTCCTGCTCTATGCCCCCAAAATAGGAGTCTAGGGTTGCATTTTTCTGTTTCCTTTGCCTTGGCATGTTGCCACTTAATTACTTGACTTTTGGGCTTGTTGCCACACTATGGCTTCAAGGCCAGCTAGAGGAATTTTCGTCCCGAATGTGTGGGGGGCAACTTCCGTTTCTGGCAAGCTGTAAACCCACCCACAACTTCCACCCTAGATCACAATCCAGATCCAGGGAGGTTAAAGCAAGAGCTATTACCCCCCAAGACTGATAGCTGGATCTCCCTACGGTTCTGCAGGCCGGGAGCCAGAGCTGCCTCTGAAAACTACAAAATGGCGTGTCTCCTCAGCAGCTTCTAGCCCCCAGGGGAGGGAGCTGACGCATTCCCCAAATACTGGTCCCAAAGTCCATAGGACATTAACCTCTTACTTTTTCCTAGGCATGTCTATGTTGATAATTCTGGAGTCACCACAGCTACTGGTGTTCTGGGGTTCCTCCAGCTGGCTGTTGGCCCTGCCGCCCTGGGGCTAAAACCTTGGCTCACGGGGACCTCAGCTCCGGCTCCGCTCGGCTTCCTGCACTCTGTGCGCTGCGCGCTGCCAGGTCCCAGACCGCTGTGCTGGTCTTCCTGCAGGGCTGCTGGGCTGTCCTCAGCGGGAGGTTAGCTTCTCTTTGTCGTTCTGTGGGTGCTGGGGCTCTAGAAGTTGTTCAGAAGTTGTTTTACATAGTTTGGGTGCAATCTGGGGACAGAGTGGCTTGGATGAGCTGTTTCTACTCCGCCATCGTGGCTCCGCCCCCCATTCCTCTATCTTACTTCTTCATTTATTCCAACTCTAATAAAAATGTTTAAACCTGAAAGCTAATTGAACCAAAAGACCCAATGAACCATTCCTGCTAAGGTTTCTGGAGAATCTGGACAGAGCTTCCCATCCTAGTCTTCTGAATGAAAACAAAAATGTGAGTATAAAAGTGGAGCTGGCCTTCTGAATGATTTAAGGATTATGTTAGAGGGGAAAACAATGTTTTTTTGTTTTGTTTTGTTTTTGTTTTACAAAAGAAGTCTCTGCCAGAGAGCTATCCCTTTTTTTTTTTAAAGCAATTGGGGTTAAGTAACTTGCTCAAGGTTACACGGCTAGTCATTAGTTATGTGTGGGTGCTCATTTTCTGAGGCCAGATTTGATCTCGGGTCATCCCAACTCCGAGGCCGGTGCTCTACTCACTGTGCCACCTAGCCGCCCCTAAGCTATCCCTTTTTGACATTGTTATCCAACAAATGTAAAGCTCTCCACCTTCTGACTTTCTCTGCTTTTGTTTTGCAGGCCCTCAGGGTCTTCCATGATCTTCAAATGACACAATCCAAAATCTTTCCAAACCCCATGATTTTTTCTTCTGGTAATTTGGTGAGTGAAAACATTGATGAGCTCTTGGCCATTATCATCAGGTGCTTTCTTTGGATCTCCAGTTTCTCTGTCTAAAAAAATGAGACTGTGATTACTACTGCATATGAAGACTGACCAGTTCCACTGCCCTCCTTTACCTGGAGATGGTAGGAAAATCCAGTCACTAATTCATTTCACTGACTAATCATTCCCAATCCCATGCAATGTCCCTAGCAGTTGGAATTCCTCTTAGGATAGAGTTCTTCAGTAAACTGAAAATAGGGGAAATATCATTCAGCTCTCTTGGGCACACCAGAGTAGTGCTTAGTTCTATAAGGACAGCTTATCAGGAAGCTGTGCAGCATGAAGGGCATAGCATACACCACCCTAAAGAAAGACTAAAGGAAGGAATTTGTGCATTTGTGCTTGTAATAGAAATGAAATTTGAAGTTCCTTTTGTATTGCTAAGGTGAAAGGTACTTAGCACCTAGTTTCAAATTAAGCCCCTGTTAAAGAAACAGAAGGTATGAACTCCTGTTGCTGACAGGAGGGGGCTGAACAGGGAGGAGCAATACTGTATATATGTGTAAGGAAAAACCCTGGCTGGGAGTGACAAACTTTATTTTTGCCTTTTTTGGATGGCAATTGGGGTTAAGTAACTTGCCCAAGGCCACACGGCTAGGTTTTTGTTTGTGTGTGCGTTAAGTGTCTGAGGTTGGATCCGAACTCAGGTCGTTCTGACTCCAGGGCCAAGGCTCTACTCACTGCGCCACCTAGCCACCCCAACAGACTTTCTTGGGACAAGCATCTGGAGGCAGAGCTTATGGTACTAAAGGAGCAGCTGGAGCTGCTGGGAAGCTTCTGAGGAGCTGCTGAGTCCAAGGGCCAGCTGGAGCTGTGGAGGAGGCATGACCGTGATGTCAGTACTTTGCATGAACCTGTTTGTGGCTTTGTTAAGCCTTGACTTCCCAGAACAGAGACTGTGAAGGATTTAAGGTGGACTGAACACTGCAAGCATCAGTGTGGGACAGGAACTGTCTGGAGAGCTGGACAAGGAGCTGGAAGCTGTCTGCTTTTGAACCCAGGTGACAGTTTGGTGAATCCAGGTAGGAGCTGGGACCATGGAAGGGGATCAAGGGAATCTGCGAGGCTACCCCAAGTCAAGCTGAAAGAAGACTTTACTTGGATACTGTATACCGACTGAGAACATTGTAACTTATTTGTGATTGAGGTCTGTGTATTTTACACTACCCCTTAAGAGAGTGCTGAGTAGTGACTGATATTGTAACTTAGTGTGCCCCTTGAGTGGAGAATTTTGACTATTGTATTTTGTGACACTGAAGGAGGTAAGCCTCCTTAAGGATGACTGAATGATTGAGTTGATTGAATGATTTGAGTTACTAAGTGATTGATTGACTAAATGATTATACTTTGTTCAAAACTGTGTGAACACTGTGGTGAAAACTGTGTGGCCATTTTCTGTGATAAGTTGTTGTGAATGCTGTATTTTGATTATCTGTGATAAATTGTAACTTTTTGAATGCTGTACCTTAATTTACTGTGAATGCTCTGATTTGTTATTGAAAAATTAGAGTGTTCACTATACTATGTAATAAGAACCTTAAAAGCTGTGCACAGTAGCATTCTCCTGGAAAGCTGCTCATTCTTGGCTTTACAGTGCCATTACAAGAGAAAGTTGAGGGAGTTGGGGTGGAAGGTATTTTCCAGTTTGAACCAGGCTAAAAATCAGTAAATGAAAGTGGCTACTGACTTTGGCATCAAAGGCATGAAGTTGTCAGAATCCAAACAGTTGCAGGAGGTACCTCCAAGTTGAGACAAAAGAGAAAGGGAAAACAGGGTTTGTTCACCAAGTAGGAGACTCCTTGCAGATGGTTCATGGCATCAGGCAAACAGTGGATAACCCAAAGTTTCCATTAAGAGATTGCTCTGAAAGGTTAACTTCTTAGTTTGTAAAGAGGCAACTCTTCATGGCATTTACATGTCATATTTCTGGGTCCATTCGCTAGCCAGTCTGTTGTACTTCTGCAGTCTGCTTTGCAGGTGTAGGCTATCTCAGGAACCAAAATGTCATCAGGATTGGGGGTCAGAAAGCAGGGAACAGATGGATAACAGAATTTTTAATACTGTTAAGGTTGGGAGACCACTGAGATCTCAGGATGTCATGATAGATACTGCCATTGCTGTTGATGTTAGGGTGATAAATTTTGGTTGTAAAAGCAACATTTGGTGGTTTGAAAGGGTAATCTGTAGGGAAGTGAATAGGAAGAAAACATGACCTTGGTAAGGGCTATCATTTGGACCAATGATTGTGGTCTGCTAGTGGAATAAATCATCACCCACAGATCCTGCTGAGCCCTAGGTGGGAGTGTCCCTCTGCAAGTCAGTTAATTCCTTCTGGATTCACTTCAATGCTATCCAAGACCTGCTGTGGGACCATGACTCAGCCCCAGGGCTGGGGAGTGGCCATAAGAGGCAGCACAACTACGCTTGGCCAGCTCACAGCTCTCTGCCAGACCTGGTTTTCTTAACTAAGGATCCATACCACTAAAAGGGAGCAGCTATGTGGTGCAGTGGATATATTGGACATCAAAACAGGTAGACATATCTTCCTGAATTCAAATCTGCCCTCAGACACTTACTAGCTGTGTAACCCAGAGCAAGTCACTTAGCCCTGTTTGCCTCAAATTTCTTCATCTATAAAATGAATTGGAGAAGGAAATGGCAAACCACTCCAGTATCTCTACCAAGAAAATCCCAAATAGGGTCACAAAGAGTCTTACATGACTAAAAATAACTTAACAGCACAAAAACTCTTAAAATCCCTATATTTAATATAATTGGTTTCCTTTTGTAATCCTATATATTTTATGACTTTTAAACATTATTCTCAGAAGGGTTCTTCTTCACCTACCTACCAAAAAATTTTATGACACACAGAAAAAGGTAAAGAATACCTCCTATAGTCTGATATCAAATGTTACATTTCATATTCCAGTCCTGACACCTACCCCTCATACTTCACTTATTTCTGTTCATTGCTAGTGACAGACAATAAAATAATTCAGAAAGATGAAATACAACAACCTCTTTTGAGTTGACTGCTTGAAATATATTTAAAATCTTCCCTGAATAGAAAAGTTGATTAATTATTTTGACATTATGACCTGCTGAATAAAAGAATATAAGTATGTAAAATACTATCCAGTCTTTCTCAGAGTGTGCTCAATAAGCTCCATAATCATTCAAAACCATTCAGCTTATCCAAATAAAGAAGTGGTGAAGAATTCTCAATGACATGACATGAATTTGGACATGCCATTGAACTGGTTCACCTATACTTATATAGTTCATCTATACTTATAGGGACAGACACTGCAGAATAGTGTCATTTGCCATTTGAAAATTGGGCCAGTACTTTAACTAGCCTAAGCGTCTTCCTATGATAAAGACCAATCTTTTAATCATCATTATATTCTCTAAGAGGCTGTATAGTTATGAGTTATGAATTATCACAGTCTTCAAAGAACTAATTTGAGGGTCACTCAAAAATCAATGGGCAGTTGGGTGGCTACATGGCACAGTGAATAGAGCACCAGCCTTGGAGTCAGGAGAATCTGAGTTCAAATCCAGCCTCGGACGCTTAACACAAAAACTATCCATGTGACCTTGGGAAAGTCACAACTGTAATTGCCCTCCAAAAAAAAGCAAAAAAATATCAGTGGGCAGGCATATGACAGGCACGAGGATACTACAACACCTTACTAATGATGAAAATTGCATTGGTGGTGGAGCATCATAAAGTATGTCATCAGAGAGAGATGTATCATGGGAAAAGGAAGTGCATCAAGAATGACAGAGTCAAAAGATACCTATATACTCCACTGACATCAATGTGAAATTTTAGATATTTCTAATCATTATGAATTTTTTTCTTATAAAAAGTCTCAATGTGCTTTACAACTTTTATCCAATTTACCTAATTCTATATCTATAGGCCTAACAAAAAATTCCTTCTTCCATAAAATAGCCCTTAAAATTTTTCAAAATATCAATCATCTTTCCCATACAGTTTCTCTCCTCCATGCTAGTCACCCCCAGTTTCTTTAATCCATCCTAATGCAGCAAAACCTTGGGGCTCTTTGTAATCCTCGTGACTCTTCTCAATACACCCTCCTGCCTATAAATAGTCTACCAAAAATATCCTGCCTATATCAGACCACAAGACTGGGGTTTACTCAACAGAAAGAAGGAAGTTTGCAAAGGAAGACTTTTTGAGGGAAGATCATGAATTCTGTTTGAAGCATGTTGAATTTATGATGTCAATAGTACATCCAAGTAGAGATACCCTGGGAAAGTGAAATTCAGGAAAGAGATTAGAGTGGGAGGTATAGATTTGAGAATCATGTGGATGGATTTGAACATAAAGCCATGTAAGCAAATGTCATTATAAAGGGAAAGAATAAAGAAAAAGAGGAGAAAAATCCCCATAATTGGTGAACAGGATATAAATGATGATTTAGCAGAGATGGTGATAAGTCAGAGAGATTGGAACAAAACCAGGAGATAGCAGGCTTATTGAATTCATAGTGGAGAGTGTCTAGTAGAAGGGAGTGATCAATCATAGCAAAAAGAATATGGAGATAAAAGAGAATGAGGGTTAAGGTGAAAATTTGATTCATAAGAAATTATTAAACACAATATAAAACAACTTTTGAAAAGAAATCAAAGTTTAATCTTTTCTCTCTCCATCAAGTACAATTTCTAGGACTAATTCTTAATTTCATATAAAGAATTAGAGTGGGGGAGAAACTTTTAACATGAAGTCTAACACCATAACTTTATTGATGAGAAAACTGAAGCACATATAGGTGATTTGTTCTAAGTCAGACAGAAAGCTAGTAACAGAGTCAAGACTAGATCCCACTTACCTCAACTCCCAGTGTACTCATTCTATTAAGCTTCTATACTCCCTCCAAGATCATGAGTTCAGTTTGCTGTTTTTCCTTAGTTTCTCATCACCTCATCTGAAATAAATATTGACACTCTTCTTTTGCTAGAGTTGTAAAGCAAATAAGCAAATATTGTCTAATAACTTTGTAGCTCAACCAGTTATTAACACCTAATTATACAATACAGAAGTAAACAATATTAATAATTTTTCAGAAGGGAGAGAGTGTGGTCTTGTGGTTTAACGGGAAAATGTGAGCCTGAATTTGGAACTCTATCATGCAGATGAGCTTCTGTTATCAGAGGAACTTCACACCTTCCCTGACCTTTTCATTCTTCCCAGTTGGGAAAATAATTGAGCAAACACACAGAGATCTTGCTTAGAAAAATGAATTTGACTTCCAACCCATTCTTTCATCATTAAAACAGAATAAATGGTAAGAGGTAAATATGGAGACTCTGATAGAGTTATTATGATGTTTCATGAGTTAATGCTTGTTAAGGGATTTGAAATCCTGGGGGAAAACACTGAGCAAATGAAATAATATTCCTGTCATAAGACCTCAGTCTTGAAAGTTCAGAAAATTTTCTTCCTCTGAATCTAGAGTGTAGTTTCTTCTAGAGAAAATGGAATTTCTCATTTCCCTAGGTGTTTCATTCATCTGTTTTGTAAAAAATATAACTCATTTTAGGAATAAATGTATATTTCATATATTATAATGATTATAATGATAATTTCTGAGCCTTTCTGATTCTAGTATCCAATATTAATGTGAAGAAAATGAAACTTTCTCAAATATATTCTCTACCTCTAGTTTCTATAGGAATATACAATTCCATGGAATTTCTGGTTCCTATTGAAACTTTTAGCTGTGCAGTAGGATATATTCTCGTTCCAAGAAGATATCTTCTATTTTTGATATATGACAGGCAGACTATTTTCTTTCAATCAACAAGTATTTATTAAGTATATACTATGGAGTAAGCCCTGCTTCAGGTGCTGAACTGACAAAGATAAAAGTCACAGTCTTCAAGAACATTTTATCAAGGGAAAGGACAAGTGCAGGGATAAGTATTGGAAACAAATACAAGATAACTAATTGTAGGGGAATACACTATAGCTGCTGGAAAAAGGAAAGATTTCTCACCAATGCTGTACTTAATTTGAGTCTCAATGTAAAGTAAAGATTTGTAGACTTTTGAGTGGTGGGGAGGAAAGAGAATGCATTCCAGGAGTGAGTAATAGGGTGTGGTCACAAAGACTAGAGCTAAGTATTGAGATTGAGAGTGTAGAGTATAGATACAGTACATTAAGAACACAAAAAGCCAATTTAGTCAGACCATAATGTGGGAAATATTACTGTTTAATAAACCTAAAAAGGTAGGTTAAGATCAGATTTTGAGAGTACTTAAATGTCAAAAGAGCGTATATGTATGCTTCCATGAGGACATTAGCTTATATTATCTTACATTCGAATTTGTGAGAGGCATACAGAAAGGGACACTACACTTGAGGTTTAGGAGAACTAGGTTTGAGTCTTGGTGTAGCATATCTATAGCTAGCATTTTTTTTCAAATGCTTTGTTAACTTCTGGTTTACATCATTCATTTCCACCAGATTTTGAGTTACAAATTTTCTCCCTGTTTTTCCCCTACCCACCACCCCCAAATAGCAGTCTCATAGAATATCCCTGCCAGTCTGCCAGACTTTCCTCAGTGGGAGGTTACCTTCTCTGTGTCATTTTTTGGATTCTGTAGCTCCAAAGTTTGTTCAGAGTCCCCTTTTACATAAATCGGGGAAGGTGGAAGATGGAGCCCCAAAGAAGTACTGTTTCTATTCTGCCATCTTGACTCCTATAGCTAGCAATTTTGATGCCTATGGAAATTCAAGTGATAGCAAGGGAAACCCTAAGGTTTTTCTATTGTGGTAGGGAGGAGAAAGAAATTCTGATGACATAAGTATTTTTGCTACGTAGATGCATATGTTTTTGTGATGCCAAGCAAATTTCACTGCCCTTGGTCAAAGTTTTCTTGTCTCACTCTAGTGCTAACTATAGTAGCTATCATTTAATAGCTGTGTTATACTGGATGTGTCACTTCAACTGTAAATCCTGTTTTTCTCATGTCCAAAATAATGCTGTGTCTGATTCATATAAGTTCTTATGAGGTTCACATAAGTGATGATAAGAACCAGATTTAGGATTTCAATGGTAAAGGGAATTCCCAGTTGAAGAAAATCCCTCTAACAATGAAGATCACCATCTAGTCTGCAGCTTCTACCCTTAAAGAATTTCTGGGGGCGGCTAGGTGGTGCAGTAAATAGAGCACTGGCCCTGGGGTCAGGAGGACCTGATTTCAAATGCAGCCCCTGACACTTAACACTTACTAACCATGTGACCTTTGGCAAGTCACTTAACCCCAATTGCCCTGCCCTCCCCACTCAAAAAAATTTTTTTTTCTAGAGTATTAAGTAACTTCCACTGCATCCCTCAGTCAGTATTTCACAGAGGTAGAACTTGAATCTGGATCTGATGCATGGTCCTTTTCAAGAATGAAGGACAAACAACAACCTGTGAGTAGTACAAACTGCCCCATTGGGGAGCCAACTGACCAGTTCCAGTTGAACAAGACAGGTACTTCCATCTTTCTTTCTTCCTCTCCTCTCCTCTCCTCCTTCTTGCTCTATGCACATATGGTATAATACCCTTACCTCCAGGTGCTCTGCCCAAAGGAATGTAAATTTTGATCACTGAAACCTCACTAGATATCATGGGGTTTACAAGCTACATTTCTTTCTTAAGGACCATGCCTTAAACCCAAATCATTCAGGCTCTCATTGGTTGGTCAACAATAGATCCCAGTTCAAGCCTCACATGGTCATTATTTGGACCCTGATGGCTCAGATTGAATGTAAATAGCAACTGTTTCTATTTTTTGTCAGAAACCCTCTGGGTCTTCCCCTCCCAGACTCATTATTTTCTTGACTAGGTGGAAGAGGCCAATCATTGCCTCTTTTCTTATTTATTCTTTTTTTTTTTTTTTAAAGCAATTGGGGTTAAGTAACTTGCGCAAGGTTACACGGCTAGTCATTATTTATGTGTGGGTGCTCATTTTCTGAGGCCGGATCTGATCTCGGGTCATCCAAACTCCGAGGCTGGCACTCTTACTCACTGCGCCACCTAGCCGCCCCTTTAGGGCAATTGGGGTTAAGTAACTTGCCCAAGGTTACACGGCTAGGTTTTTGTTTGTGTGGATTAAGTGTCGGAGGCCGGCTCCGAACTCAGGGCCTTCTGATTCCAGGGCCGGCGCTCTATTCACTGCGCCACCTAGCCGCCCCTCTTATTTATTCTTAATCACTGAATCTACATTGCTTCAGTCAAATTGAGACCTGGGAAAGACCTTATCTCAAAAAGATCAAGGTTTCCCACTTCACTGGAGGCCATCTCCAGTCATCCTGATCTATATCTTGCCACTGTGCCCAGATTACTCCAGAGGAGAAAGTGAGGCTGATGACTTTGCACATGAAAGTCATGGGATTACCTTCTGATTACATAGATCTCTTCGAGAACAAAGAATAAACAACAACATAGTTCTTATGAGGTTCCCATGAGATGGGGATAAGAACTGGACTTAAGATTTCACTGTCAAAGGAAATTCTCAGTTGAAGAAACTCTCTTAAATAAAGGTTGCCTTCTTCTCTGCAGCTTATACTCATAAAGAATTTCCTAGAGTGTTAAGTAACTTGCCCAGCATCGTTTAATCCCTATTTGTCAGAGGCAGAACTTGAATCGGGATTTTCCTGTTTCTAAGGCCAGCTCTCAACCCAATACAAAATGCTATTCATATATAAACTAAACTAGAGTGACATGAGAGTTTTCTTTTTTTATATACAATGTCATATTTACTTAACTAAATCATAAGCCTCCTGAGATTAGCAAATATGTGTTTTACTTCTGTATTACTATCATACACCACAGTGCTCTGCACAGAGCAAGCTCATTGATAATGGTGATCATAACACCAAAGGTTTCCTTTCCCATAACTGCTGGTAAAAAAGCCCAAGAAATAGAAAACTATTGATATCCTGAAGTTGATTAGAATGTAAGAAGCTTCTTCTTGGTGAATACACAGTAGTAGGCATAGTTCACCCCTCTAAGAGTTGGAGTAAATTGAATTTCTGTCTTCAGGGATTCACATACATATCAGAAACTGCCAGATGTGCTGGTTACACATGCCTGCTTTGTGAATACAATGAGAGGAACTTATTTTATCCAATGCATTGAAACAATGGCTAATTTTGTTCACCACTGAAATCTGCTTCATGAAAATATAGATAGCATAACAATATGGGATAAATTGAAATGGGATAAATTGAAATATGGGATAAATTGAAAAATCCTGAACAAAATTTGCTTGTGTAGACAAAACTTGCATGACATCAGTAAGCCAAGGACTACTTCCAAGAAGAATATTACTGAAACTCACTATTTATTTGATAGATATGTTACAATTTTCCTCTTCCTGATAAAATTACCTTAGAGATTGAGTGAAAACAAAATGAAACCCACTATACTTAATTAAAATACATAAAACACACAGCAATGATTAGTTCATGTTAATGTCCAGAAAAAGTCCATTTAAATAGATTTGACTTTAAGTGTGCCCAGAGGGTTAACTGATCAGACCTTTTGCCAAAGGAAAAAAGAGTCCTTTACAGAAAGTTCTCATTAGCCTGGAGTTCCATATAGCATGAATATAATTTCATTATTTTAGAAAATCTGGGATTTCATTCATTTGAATACTCCTAACTTCATCACAGACCACATCCCTTCTAGGGCCTTGACAGACAACATTGAATTTATTGAATACAAATTGCTATGTCTTAAAAAAATAAAAATAAAAAAAAACTTAACATCTAATGACTAGCTTTCAGGTGGTATAGATAATCATACTTTGCTAGGTTGACTCTGAGATGATGGTCACACACTCAATCAATGATCAAGTACATATTGAAAACCCTTCTAATTTGGGAGAACCTTTCATAGCTTGTGTTTTCTTGTATAGCCTCCAAAAATATTGGTTCTCTCCAGACTATGAGAAAATAACCCTAGCAGGGGAGACAGAGTTCACACAGCAGGAAAAAAAAATGTTGCTTGCTCACTTAGATTGTAAGCTTCTTGAGGGCAGGGACTATGTCTTATACCTCTGTGAGAGAGTTGATCTATGTGCCTAGTTTTGAGTGACTGAGTCAATTGAGAAAAGGTTGGGTTTGGGGTTTTTTTTTTGTTGTTTCAAATTTGTTTACGTGGTTTCACTTCAAATTTTTTTATTAACACAGTATAGTGAGGGACATTTTCCCCTATCATTTTTGCAAGGAGTCATCACTGTCTAGTTTCACAAAGTTTCCTGTTTGCCAGTGTGTATCCACATTCTCGCCTAAATTTAACATTCTCTTTAGACTAAGGGCATATAAAAATATATGGTAAATCTTGAACAGATGAAAAAAAATTATTGTTAGAAAATGAAATGCTCATGGTCCCATAGCTAGTCTGTTCCAGGGGCAGGATTTGAATGCAAGATCTCCAACTCCAAGACCAGCCCATTACTACATGACATCACTGATTAAGGCCCTAGGTATTAAAGCAGAAAGTTGCGGAGCTGAACTTCTCATCATTGGCTGAGATTCGACACTTAGAGTTCCATATGCCCTCCAAGGCTGAATCAAGTCGCTTTCCTTTTAAATAAACTCCAATGGCTCCCTATCACCTCTATGAGCAAATATAAAATCTTCTGTTTGGCTCTCAAAGCTCTTCATAACCTGCGTACACATGTATGCACACCTCCTCATCTTTGCCTCTTAGATTCTCTGGATTAAAGTTCTAATTAAAATTCTCATCTTCTCCAAGAAGGCTTTCCTAATCCCTCTTACTTCTAGTGCCTTCCTTCTGTTGATTACTTGCTACTTATCCTGTATATAACTTGTCTTGGACTGTCTTTTGCTTTTCTTTGTATGCAATATTTTCCTAACAGTAGGTGTTTGACTGACTTACTGAGTCATTTATTATTCCTTTAAGAATGACTTTGCTCTTTATAGAATCAGCAATACCTTGATTATTATAATATTGATTATATTATTTTCTAAATAATAATCACTATTGTTATATCAAATATTATGTAATATTATTTATTGGATAATAATAATTATCACTATTGCTAGCATTTATATACCATTTTAATGTTTTCCAAGTGCTCTACAGATATTATTTCATTTTATCCTCATAGAAACCTTGGGTGTTAAAGCTATTATTAATCCACTTTTTTTGTTTGCTTTTTTCAGTTGTTTCTGTCATGTCAAATTTTTCATGATCCCATTTGGGTTTCATCAAACATGATTATATAATAAGAGTGCTTTGCAGATCACAAAATGTTATCTAGATGTCAACTATGATAGTGTCAATAGTATAAAGCAAGATAACCAGAATTATATGGCATCATGAACATAATAAGGTCAAAGTGGTCAAAATAAGCTACAGTCTAATTGCACTAGAGTACCCCAGAAGAATGTCCACATTTCCTACTGACACAATCAAGTCAGCATTTAAAAGAGGTTATCTTGAGGCTTACATGCTAATATAAATGAATGAATAATTTGTCTGAGGATTCAAAGTACAAGACAAAGTCCACAGGGCACATTTAATTAAACAAGCAAGCAAACAAATAAAAAACAAAACCTCCTAAGCACATCTCAACATTAAAAAAACATGGAGAATATTTATTACTGGTTAGCTAAATGTGCTTGAAATCATGGCTCCTTCCACATTTTCATATGAAAAATTTTAAATGTTAATCACATTTTTTAAAGAGACATGAAAACAAAAATTGCTGGGAAATGGTATGGCAGAAACTGGGCATAGACCAATATCTTACACCATATACTAAAATAAAGTCTAATTGGGCACATACTCTAGGTATGAAGACTGATATTATAAGCAATATGGAAGAGCAAGTAATAGTTTACCTGTCAGATTTATGGAAAAGGGAAGATTTTTCTAACTAAACTCTCTAATTAAACAATAGTTAGAGAGCATTATGAAATGCAAAATGAACAATTTTGATTACATTAAACTGAAAAGTTTCTGTATGGATATAGCCAATGTAATCAAAATTAAGAGGAAAGTGGAAAATTGGGAAAGAATTTTTACAACTAGTGTCTCTGATTAAGGCCTTATTTCTTTTTTTTTTTGCCTTTTGGAGGGCAATTGGGGTTAAGTAACTTGCCCAAGGTTACACAGCTAGGTTCTTGTTTGTGTGTATTAAGTGTTTGAGGCTGGATCCGAACTCAGGTCCTTCTGACTCCAGGGCTGATGCTCTACTGATTGTGCCACCTAGCTGCCCCAAGGCCTTCTTTCTAAAATATACAAACAACTGAGTCAAATCTATAAGAATACAAATAATTCCCCAATTGATAAATGGTCACAGTACACGAACAGGCAGTTTTCAGAGGAAGAAACTAAAGATATCTATAAGCATATGAAAAAAAAATGCTCTAAATCACTATTGATTAGAAAAATGCAAATCAAAACACCTCTGAGGTACCACATCTTACCAGTCAGATTGGCTAAGATGACAAAACAGGAAAATAATAAGTGCTAGAGAAGATGTGGAAAATTTGGAACAATAATGCATTGTTGGTGGAGTAGTGAACTGATTCAACTATTCTGCAGAGCAATCTGGAACCATGCCCAAAGGGCTATAAGTAAGTGCATACCCTTTGACTCAGCAATACCACTTC
The DNA here is from genome assembly GCA_011680675.1 of Gymnobelideus leadbeateri. Lineage (NCBI taxonomy): Eukaryota > Metazoa > Chordata > Mammalia > Diprotodontia > Petauridae > Gymnobelideus > Gymnobelideus leadbeateri. The sequence goes on along the minus strand of WOXC01007242.1, from coordinate 405,113 downwards.
TAGGGCTGTATCCCAAAGAGATCATAGAAGTGGGAAAATGATCAGTTTATACAAAAATATTTATAGCAGCTCTTTTTGTGGTGGCAAAGAATTGGAAATTGAGAGGATGCCCATCAATTGGGGGAGGCTGAATAAATTGTGATATATGAATGTAATGGAATAGTATTGTGCTATAAGAAATGAGGACATTTCTTCAGACAGACTTCATAATAACCTGGAGAGATTTATATAAACTGATGCTAAGTGAAAAGAGCAGAACCAGGAGAACTTTATACACAATTACAGACACATCATATTGTGACAACAAACTTGGATAGACTCAGCTCCTTTCAGTAATGCAAGGCTTTAAGACAATGCCAAAAGACTCATGATCAAAAGGGATATCCAAATCCAGAGAAAGGACTACAGAGCAGATTGAAGCAAACTACTTGCTCTTTCTATCTCTCCCTCTCTCTCTCTCTGTTTTGTTTTGTTTCTTCTTTCTCATTGTTCTCTCCATTGTTTATAATCCTTCTTTATAACTTGACTAATGTTTCATGTGAAGGTATTTGCAGATCCTATATTTGACTGCATACCACCATGTGTAACAACAATGCAATATTCACAACGCCCATGGTGACTATAAATATGTTGGTGTAGTTGTGAATCACATAATGAAACAGGCTCTCCACATGGAGGACAGAGCTAAAGCATTTATTCAAATACCAAAAAGCTGAGTCTCAAAACCAGAAAGTCAAAGTCATTACAGTAGCCACAGAGTTGGTACACATAGTTAATACATTGAACACCCACATTCCTAAGCCTTCAAAACAACATGGGCTCCCTCAGGTAAAGATCCTCCTCTTTTAACTCACTCCCTTGAGCAAGGATCATCCTTTCCTCTCTCACAGTAGCTGCTCACCCTCAAAGCTGCTTGCTCCCAGCAGTTCCAGCTACCAGCAGTTCTTGTTCTCAGCAGAAGTCCTCAGCAGAATTTCTGGCTGGCTTTCAGAAGAAGCTCTGCTACCACAAGTTCTGTTCTCAAAATCTCTTCCCTCTCCAGCCTGGGCCTCTTATTATTTCCTCCCTGCTGCACACCTTCCTGCTAAGGTCAGCAAGTTCATCCCACCATGGGACTCACCAGTTCTGGGTCTTAATACTTGACACAATTATGAACTTGAAACTAAGTGCTAAGTACCTGTTAGCTTGCCAATACAAGGGGCATGGAAGATCTTCAAATCCCATTACCATTAAACCATGGGACAGTGTGGGGGGGGGGGAGGTGTTGTGAGGGAAAGAGAGGAAGGAGGGGAAAATTTGAAACTCAAAGGACTGTGGAACTGAATGTTGTAAACCAAAAACAAATAAATAGATAAATAAATAAATAGATGGATAAACAAATAAATAGATACATAGATAAATGAATGAATGAATAAACAAACAAACAAATAAATAAATACACAGGTACCAAAATCAGCATCTATCACAGATACAGAACTAATCTCAACACCCAAAAAAGACTGGAGCTCAAATCTACCTTCTGACAAACAGTGACTAAGGGCAAATCACATGACCCTGGGCAAATCATTTAACTTCTTAATGTTCTCGGCTGTTGTTGCTCTTCCTTCATTTTCAAAGATAACCAATGACATCACAATGTTGGAGTCAAGGTACAGTGCATCTGACTGTAGTTAATCAGTCTAACTCTAGCTCAGAAGGCCTTAACATAGGTTGAGCACAAACAATCCATCTTAACATTTAGGACATTCATGTATCTCACATTTCCTTAGTGATATTATAATTCTGCTTGCTCATGAAGCATAGTGACTTCTTCAATGCATGCACATCCTGTCGGATAGTCCTGTGGCAGTGTCTCCCATGTCTCATAAGTGATACTTTCTCCCATATCTTTTAGCATGATGCTTTCCACAACATTGTCAGATGCCTTTGATGAGGGTGAAAATGGCATCAAGTTCAGCCACTTCACTGATGGTAACTATTTAACTTGAAAAAGTTATAAGCCAAAAAACTGGAAAAAGAGTTGGTGAGTGACTTTTTGTTCTCTCAATGTAGCCTCTGAGGTTGAATTGCAACAGAATATGTATAAATGCTCTGCATCCTGTGCTAATTTTAGCCCAACAATCAACATTAAGAAAATAGAGGTTATGGGGAGGGGGGCAGAGTCAAGATGGTGGAGTAGAAACAGCACTTCTGAGGAGCTCCAAACCACACCACTTCAAAATTATGTAAAAGGGGGACTCTGAAGGACCTCTGGAGCTCCAGAACCCGTAAAATGACACAGAGAAGCTAACCTCCCGCTGAGGACAGCTCAGCAGCCAGGCAGGGAGTGTGCAGCTCAGCACTCTGGGAGCCACCAGCGCAGCGCTCTGGGAGCCAAAGCCAGGCCCATGTGAGTCACATTTTTAGCCTGAGGGTGGCCAGACCAGCAGCTGGCTGGAGAGACCCCAGAACACCAGTAGCTATGGCATTTACAGAATTATCAACAAATAGATGCCTAGGACAAAGTGAGAGGTTAGTGCCCTATGGACTTTGGGACTGGTTGGGAGAATGTGTTAGCTTCTTCCCCTGGGGGCCAGAATATGCTGAGGAGCAGGTGTAGCTTGTGTCAGGTTGTCTCATTGCAGCTTCAGCTCTTGGCCTGCGAACTGTATGGGGATCTGGCGATCAGGAGGGTAAGAGCTCTTGCTTTACCCTTCTTGGACCTGGATTGCCGTCTGCAGACGAGGTCTTGGGGTGTGTGACCAGATTGCCAGAGTGTGTGGAGGCTTCACAGAGGCCATGCAACTAATACCTCTGGAAGTGGAGAAAACCCCAATGTTTGGGATGGAAGTTCCCATGGCTGGTGGCAAAGTCCTACTGTGGCAACAAGCCCCAAAGTCAAGTAATTGAGTGGCAACATGCCTAGGCAAAGGAAACAAAATAAACAGAAAAATGCAACATTAGACTCCTATTTTGGGGGCAAAGAGGATCAAAGCATGGAGGAGGACTGTGAGGTCAGAAATCCTTCTCCAAAATCCCCAAATGAAAATATGAGTGGGTTACAGGCCATAGAGGACCTTAAGAAGTAGATAAGAGAAATGGGGGGAAATTGGGAAGAGAAATGAGAAAGATGCAAGAAAAGTATGAAATGAGAGTCAACAGTCTGACTGAGGAAAATAACAGCTTAAAAACAGACTAAATCAAATGGCAAAAGAGGCTCAAAAAGGCAACGAGGAGAAAAATGCCTTAAAATGTCTAATTTGCCAGATGGTAAAAGAATCTCAAAAGCTCACTGAGGAGATTCATTCATTCAGAATTAGACTGGAGCAAATGGAAGCTAGTGACTTTTTGAGAAATCAAGATGCTATTAAACAGATCCAAACAAATGAAAGAATAGAAAGCAATGTGAAATATCTCATGGTAAAATACACTGATATGGAAAATAGATCCAGGAGAGACAATCTAAAAATTATTGGACTACCTGAAAGCCATCATCAAAGAAAGAACCTAGAAATCATCCTTCAAGAAATTCTCAAGGAAAATTGCCCTGATGTTTTAGAACCAGAGGGCAAAATAAAGATTGAAAGAATCCACCAATCACCTCCTGAAAAAGATCCCAAAAAGGAAACTCCTAGGAATATTGTAGCCAGGTTCCAGAATTCCCAGATCAAGGAGAGAATATTACAAGCAGCCAGGAAGAAACAATTTCAATATTGTGGAAACACAATCAGGATAACACAGGATCTGGCAGCTTCTACACTGAGGGACTGAAGAGAATGGAATATGATATTCTGGAGGGCAAAGAACCTGGGATTAAAACCAAGAATCACCTCCCCAGCAAAACTGAGCATCATGTTTCAGGGGAAAATTTCGTCATTCAGTGGAATAGAGGACTTTCAACCATTCTTGATGAAAAAACCAGAGTTGAATAGAAAATTTGACATTCAGATACAAGAAGCAAGAGATGCTTGAGAAGGTAAACAGGGAAAAGAAATCACTATGAACTTATCAAATTGAACTATTTACATTCCTACAGGGAAAAACAATAACTGTAACTGATTGAACTGTTCTCAGAATGAAAATAGTTGAAGAAGGGTATATGGGCCTATGAATACATATGTGAATGTGTGTATATATGATTTCAGGTATACATGGATAGAGGGCACAGGTTGAATTTAATAGGAAGGGATGATACTTAAAAGGTGAGGTTAAGAGGTGAGAGAGTAATGTGGTGAGGGGGAATGGGGAGAGACAATGCAGTGAACTGTGTAGAGGTGGCAGGGGAAGGTGGTTGCAGGGCAGGGGAAGAACAAGAAGGCAAAAAGGCAAAGCCTTATTCTCATTGAATTTGGACCAGCTAGAGAATGACATGCATACTAAATAGGGTGTCCCACCCTACAGGAGCATGGGGGGGATGGGGATGGGGGAAGGTGGTGGAGGGGAGGGCAGGATCAGGGGGAGGGATGTTGCAAGCACTCACTTTTGAAAAGGGACAGGATCAAGATGGGGAGTGGACCATGTGGAAGGTGGGATGGGAGGGAGGGAAATATAGTCAGTCTTTTACAATGTATCTACTATGGTAATATTTTGCACAGCTACATACAGAATATACTGAGTTGCTTATCTTCCTTTTAAAATCAATTTAAAAATATATAAATACTATGAGTAATACTATTTTGCATATAATTAGGAGATAAGATGTTCAGGCAGTAGGTCGTGGGAATTCACCTCGCCTTATTGGAAAAGTTAAGGGGTGTATGGGAAAAGAGATGGGAGAGAGCAGATTGGATGAGGGGATATCCTGTATGACTGTTATTCTGGAGTGGTGGGTAGGGGAAAAATGGAGAAAAATTATAACTCAAAATCTGATTTAAATGAATTATGTAAACCAGAAGTTAATAAAGCATTTGGAAAAAAAAAGAAAATAGAAGGTTCTCCAGAATCCAGCAATCATATCATATATATTTGGAACCACTGGTTACAACAAAGGGAAAAAAATTTAATGCTGTGCTAACTTACCTTGGCAGAATACTTTCCAAGGATGCCCATATAGATGGTGTTTATGCATATATTGCCACAGCTAGCTCAGCATTTGAGAGGCTCTGAAAGTGTGGAAGAGAAGAGGTATTAGCCTTCATATCAAACTGAAGGTGTATAGAACTATTATGCTGATTTCATTGTTGTATACCTATAAAACCTGGATGTCTACCAGTGCTGTGCAACAAAACTTAATTTTTTCCATTTGCATTTTCTTGGGAAGATTCTAAAGATCACCTGGCAAGATAAGGTATCAGACACTAAGGACCTCTTTCAAGCTGAACTGCCAAGCATTCAAACTCTACTGCAGAGACCACAACTCAGATGGGCTAGCCAAACTTACATTTAACTAAAGATCATATTAGGGAGAACTCACACAGGACAAGCACTCACATGGAGGTCAGAAGCAGTATGAGGTCTCTCTGATGTTCTTGTCAATTAAGACTCAGCTAGGTCATGATTACTTGGAAAATGAATCCCATGAGGTTGCAGCATTTTTCAAATTTGCACTGCATATTTCTATTGGAAACATTCCACTGAAAACAATTATCATATTTTACTTATAACTTTGAATAGTAGGAATTTGAATAAAACAGTCCACTTCATGGGATTCTCACAGGATATATTATTTGCATTAATCAAGATATAACTAGATGCAGAAAAGGTGATAACTTACATCGATAGAGAGTTTCCTCACTCAGGATTTTCCTATTCCAGTGAAATCATAGATCTAGTCTCAATTCCCTGTTCCTTAAAAAATACTGCCATACACTAAAGAAGTGGGAAATTATGAAAGGAAGTGCTAATGAAGAATATTGGCTGATGACCAAGAGTATGCACTACCCACACAGAAAGCCCTCAGGGTTTAATTTAGCAACCTACGAGCTGTCATTTCTGCTTTAATGCCGAGTCTTCTGAGAGAAGAGTGGGAAAATATGTCTTAAGACATATTTCAATCTCTAAGTAGTCTAATAATATGGATACTTCCTCTACCAACGATAATCATCACTTTTCTACTGCACCTGTGTATATACTCTCAGATCAAACCTAGATTGCCTCTCCCCACCTCCCATGTTCCCATTCTCAACCTCCCTTGGTCTTATTCTCACTCATTCCTCAATATTCTATACCACTGCAGCTGGAAGTGACAACTCTTCTTCTTGAACTAAGGTAGCATCATTTTGTACATCACCTAGAGGTCATATAGCTGGACCTGGATCTAGATCCAGGCATACTTGAATTCAAATCCTGCCTAAAATACTTACTAGTCATATGACCCTGGGCCAGTCACTTAATCTCCATATGTCTCATTTTCTCATCTATAAAATCATATAAAGACAATAAGGTGGCACAGCGAATAGATAATACTAGGTTTGGGATCAGGAAGACTCATCTATGTAAATTCAAATCTTACCTCAGACACTAGCTGTGTGATCCTGGGCAAGTCACTTAGCCCAATTTGCCTCAGTTTCCTCATCTGTAAAATGAGCTAGAGAAGGTCATGGTAAACCACTCCAGTATCTCTGCCAAGAAAACCCCAAAATAGGGGCACAGAGATTTGGACATAAGTGAAAATGACTGAACAACAGTAGCTATCATTATCTCTGATGGTACTTAATTACTGTTGTCTATGTTTTCTCTGCCTATTGTACTGAAAGCTGCTTGGTGGCAGGAACCATGACTTATTTATCCATCCTTGTACCCCCTTGCAGTGTCTGCCACAGTGCTCCTTATACAGTATAATTGCTACATGAATATGGTCTCTATGAATGAGAAAATCTTGATATAGCATGACTAGAATAATTTAGATATGTCTCAAACTCACAGATCAGAAATATTTTCTATTTGCATAAAAATTCAAAATATACTCCACACAATTTGTTACATTATACTCATGAAACACCTGGGGAGTGGCTAGAGGGTATTTCTCATTACTACTTTTGCAACTTTACAGGTGGAAAAACTATAGCACAGAGGTTAAATAACTTGGCCAAGGTCACACAGTAAGTTGCTAGTATGGTTCAGACTAGAACATTTCTCAACTCTTTTAATTTGGTTCCTTAAATGAATGTGAACATTTAAAATTCTCAAAATAGCGGGAAGCTAGGTGGCAAAATGAATAGAGCACAGGCCCTGGAGTCAGGAGGACCTGAATTCAAATCCAACCTCAGACACTTAACACAAAAAACTAGCCATGTGACCTTGGGCAAGTCACTTAACCCCAACTGCCCTTCATTCCCCCTCCAAAAATTAAAAAAAAAGAATTCTCAAAATAATTAAAAGAGGGAGCATCTTCTGATGTCAGACTTTTATGAAATAAATAGAAAAAATGATTTAAAGGGAGACTCACGTTGACTTCTCTAGATATCGTATTTTATTAATATAGAGATCACTTGAATTTTGTCACTGAGTTTTGTTGGACAGAGTTATTTTTGCCAAGTTCAATTAATTATCTTTCAGATGCCTCTACACTGTTCTATGAATCAGTTAAAATCATTCTTTTACATTGAAATCCTAGTAAATTTGAGATTATCCTGGCATAATTTTGAAAGTTGCACTGAGTTCTACATGGAGAATATACAATCCAAATAGGTTTTAAATCCTTCCTTGGTCAAATGAGGTATGCCATTTAAAATAATATCACGGAAGTGTACCTTATACATAAAAGTATTAGTGAGTATGTCTTACAGTAGGTAAGCATTCACATTCTTTGCATTACTGATCTCTTGAAACCCTCTGTACGCCTATTGTTGAGTCACAAGGACCCTTGAACAGACAGTGAAAGCTTCTTAATTAACTGCATTGGAGAGGAATGCTAGATGAGGTACAAGATGAGTATAAAAACATTTCCATATTCCAAGGAAAGCAGTATTCACATTTAAGCCAAATCATGGTTGGGTGACTTTACAGAGCTTTGTTCTCAACTTCAACTTGGCCTTTCTGAGAGCTTTTGAAGGTCACGGTGGGTATGCACAAGATTCTAAATGAAGAATCATGTCAGAACCAACAAAGGGATTCACAAATTATTAGGCATTCTATTCATCCATGTAGTTATTGTATACAGACATCAAGAGACATTGAGAACAGGCATATTGAAATAGATTGATTAAATAAATTGTTTACCAGCTGAACTCTGATTTCAGGTGGTGTTTACCTCTACAGATGAAAGTTTCATGACTCAAAGCAAAACTAACCTTTAGGCCTTGTGTATTTGGGGGCATCCTTTTGATTGAATTTTAAACAAACTGTGTTTTTTTTCTTTTAGTTTTTGCCAGATTAACCACATCTCAATCCACTCTTTTATTATTTTTAGATATGTTAATGAAGCAAAGTGTAGCTCAGGACAGAGGTCTGGAATGAAGGCAAAGACCCTAGAATAAAAGAGACAGGGTAAGACTTGGGAAACTTACTTACTATGACATTTAACCTCTTTATAATTTTAATACCTGAAACTGTGATTTCATTGGTAAAGTGAAATTCTGTTGAGGAACTTTATAAGGATTAGGGATTGAGAGCAGACCTGTGATTTCATTGATATAGAGAATTCCCAGATGAGGAAACTCCTTCTACCAATATTGATTGGCACCCTTTCTGCAATTTATAATCTTAGTTTTCTAAAGAAATAATGTCAAACTCAGAAAGATATGGGGTCCATTAAAATATACATAAAGATATCTGTGAGTATGTACTGACCTAGAAGACCACAGAATAACATTGTGTTATTGTATTTTTGTTACATTTATTAAGTATTTTCCAATTACATATTACTCTGGCTAGGGCTGCACTTGGGTCATATGCAAGACTTGAGCCTAGGTCATATTATCTCTGAAGTCAGCTCTCCATACATTAAGTAAAACAAAATAGATTCAATGTTTTCGACTGGCCTTATTTTCCTAATTGTAAGAGTTACAGAGGTAACTTTATGATTTTACCACTGATTCATTAAATCTGATTGCTTAAACCCAAGCATTTCCCAAATGAATATATAATTTTAACATGAAATGTTAAGCTAGGTGGCACAATAGATAGACTGTCAAGCATGAAGTCAGTAATACTGACCTTCCTAAGTTCAAATGTGGCCTCATATATTTACTAGCTATGTGACCCTGGGCAAGTCACTTAACCCTATTTACCTCAAGTTTTTTTGTTATAAAATGATGCAGAAAAGGAAATGGTAAACCACTCCAGTATCTTTGCCAAGAAAACTCCAAATGGGGTTCATGAAGAGACAGACAAGACTAAAATGACTCAACAACAAGAAATTCTGAAGAAAAAAGTAAAGGAAGGATGAAGGAAGGATGGAAGGTGAAAGGAAGGAAGGAACAAAAGAATGAAGAAAGAAAGGAAGAAAGAAAAAGAAAGAAAATTTTGAGTACAATCAGTCTTTTGTTAATATCTGCTTCTAGGAACTTCTTTTTATGTCTGAAGTTCAGAGGAAAGCTTTGATCTCTCTCTCTCTCTCTCTCTCTCTCTCTCTCTCTCTCTCTCACTTTCTCTCTCTCTTTCTGTCTCTCTTTCTGTCTCTGTCTCTCTTTCTCTGTCTCTCTCTCTCTCTGTCTCTCTCTCCACCCGCCCCCTCCCCATGTGTTTGTGTGTGTGTGTGTGTGTATGGAAAATGAAGCCATACCACATAGGAAGCATGGGGGGGTCATGTGGCTTAAAGAGAGATAGAAAAAATATATCTAACTTATTTTCCCTCTGCAACCCTTCTCAAAGGGAGATTTTAATTTCTGCTAGTAGGGGAAGTAGGAGATAGAGGACAAAGACTAACCATTCTGGTCTCCTCAAGAAAATGGTGAACCAGACTAAAATGGTCCCTATCTGCTCCTTTAAATATTGTTAGTCTAGGGGAATTGGTTTTCAGGTGTAAGCTAAATTTCTGAACACGATACATTAATAAGGAAAGGAGAGTCCCAAGTTTTATATCTAACATTTGGCTCTCTTCTCACCAAATACCAGTTCCACAATGAACACATATATAAATCAGTAGCAAAACAAAACTCAGAGAAGTATACATAGGAGAATATGGATGAGACATTACAAAATGAAGGAGCTCTCCCATCAAAAATGAATTAACTCAGTTTCACTGAAAGAGAATTTCACATCTCACCTAAGGGGAAATTCACTGAAATCTCTGGCTTAGCAATCAGGGGATAGGAAAATGATAGAGACTGCCAACCCCATTCATGTCAGTTTCTTCCAAGAATCATATTATTTCTTTAGCAACCTGAAGTGCAGTTGGCATCATCCTTCCTCTCTCTCAAAGCTAGAAGCTAGAAGCACCTGAAACAATTGCAGAGTATAAATATAGTTAAGAGACTCAAAGAGACTGAAGAGACTTGAGGAGACTGAAGAGCTTGAAGAGCTCTCTTCTTTCCTGCTCTCCAACTATGTCATGCCCTTCAAGCAGGCATGGGTCACTGACCTCCACCAATCAACAGAGAAATTCATACCAATGGGCTTTGGGATTCAGATAACATTCCCCCCCAGACCAAAACTCCATGTAGTCTCTCACAAAGTTCATCTAGGGCAAGGCAAAAATCTGCAACTATATAATAGAAAGACAAGCATCAGGACTTTAAAACAATATAAATCATTTTCCTGGTGTCCTGGATAACCAACTTTCTTTATGACTGAAATGAAACAAATACGCAGTAATAGAACATGTAATAGACATTCCACTATACTAACCATCACTTGGGAGGATACTACAGCAACAACATGCCTAGTTCATGCAGGACAAAGCACATGCACTTTTCAAGGGGCTTTCATATTCATAAGTGTACAGCAACCAATCAAAAGCAATAAGCGTGGCTAACACAGCACAATTAGCTAGCAGCAACAATACTATCAACAGGTTTATATCTTTACTGTAGGAAGCAGCATACATGAAAAGTAATTTACAGATGTTACTGTAGCATGAACATAATATAAAACATAGTCAAATGAAGACAAAAACAAACCCAAAAAAAGGAAATATACTCAAGCACACCATAATTTACATATACAGAAGCAAACATATGTATTTACTCATGAGCTACTTTTTCCTTGCACATTCTCTGTCACAACATACATGTAATTATATTTTCAGGTTTGCCATTATAACTTAGCCTAGTAATTTAGTCTAGTTCTCTTCTCCTTGACTAATCTTTCAGCACCTTTAGGAGAGCTAGTAGGGAGCATAAACTCACCATCGGGATCATTATAAACTTGCTTCTCTATACCTGGACTGATTACCATGCACCTTAATTATCTGTATCTCCTTGCTCTATGGGTTAAATCTATTGTTGTCATTTGTTCTTCATTTTTGAAGAGGATAAAAGTGACATCGCAGGGTCAATGTACACTGTATCTGAACATGACTGGTCATAAAAATACAAGCTTGGAAGCTCCACCACAGGTTGGGCTCTCTGTAGTAGCGTTTGAATGCTTGGCCATTAAGGTTAATGAAAGACTTCAGAGTTCAATATTTTATCTTGCCAGGTGATTTTTTTTTTTGGAGGGCAATTGGGGTTGTGACTTGCCCAAGGTCACACAGCTAGTTTTTGTGTTAAGTGTCTGAGGTCAGACTTGAACTCAGGTCCTCCTGACTTCAGGGCCAGTGCTTGACTCACTGCATCACCTAGCCACCCCAATTGCCAAGTGATCTTTAGAATTTCCCTAAGACAATTCAAATGGAAACAATCCAGTTTCCTGACATGCCACTGGAAGACTATTTAGGTTTCACAGGCAAAACACAACACAATAAACACAATGGCTCTATAGATGAATACCTCTTCTCTCCTACACATTATTTTATTTGTGTGTGTGTCTTTCATTTCACTTTTTATTTATTTTTAGTTTTCAACATTTACTTTTATGAGATGTTAAGCATGCAATCTAATATAGGCTGTACATGTACAATCATATTAAACATATTTCTAAATTAGTCATGTTTTAAAAGAAGAACCAGAACAAAAAAGGAAAAATCACAAGAAAGAAAAAACAAACAACAACAGCAACAAAAAGATCAAATAGTATGCTTTGATCTGCATTCAGACTCCATGGTACTTTTTCTGGATTTTTCTTCATGAGTTTTTTGGAATTGTCATAGATCATTGTGTTGCTTAGAACAGCTAAGTCTATCAAAGTTGGTCATCACACAATGTTGCTGTTACTGTGTACAATGTTCTTTTGATTCTGCTCACATCACTGAGCATCAGTGCATTTAAGACTTTCCAGGTTTTCTGAAATCCACCTGCTCATCATTTCCTATGGAACAATAGTATTTCATTCATACATATACCACAACTTTTTCAGTCATTCCCCAATTGATGGGCATCCCCTCAATTTCTAATTCTTTGTCACTACTAAAAGAACTGCTCTAAATATTTTTGTACATGTAAGTCCTTTTCCCTGTTTATAATTTCTTTGGGATACAGACCTAGTAATGCTATTGCTGGATCAAAGGGTATGTCATTTTATAACCCTTTGGGCATAGTTCCAAATTGCTCCCCAGAATGGTTGGCTCAGTTCACAACTCCACCAATAATGCATTAGTATTCCGATTTCCTGACATCTTCTCCAACATTACCATTTTCCTGTTTTGTCATATTCACCAATGTGATAGGTATGATGTGGTACCTCAGAGTCGTTTTAATTTGCATTTCTTGAATCAATAGTCACACACATTCTTTTAGAACCTCCTAAACACTGAAAAAGCCAAGTCAGTTTGATCTAAAAGCCAAGTCGGTTTCATCTAAAAAAAAGAGAGATAAAAATAAAGTAACTATTACAAAATAAAAATCATAAAATAAAACAATTCTGAGATACAACAGAAAGAGAATTACTTGTAACTTTAAAAAAAGATGCTCATAAAGGAAAGATATATGTATACACACACACACACACACACACACACACACACACACACACACACACACACGAAATAAATGCAAACGAAATGTGTTTTCCAGAATGAGAAGTCAAAAACTGACCACAGGAAAATAATATTGACATAAACTTTCTAAGTTAAAAAAAATTCTAAGATTCAGAGTGCTTGCTGACACAACACCCATTCCAAAGCATAGGGCTCAGTAATAAGTGAGACAAAAGAGATGACCTCAGGATTCACCATCACAAAAAATCAGACTCAGAGGGAAAAAAAAAGCCTTCAATTCATCACAAAAATTATCATCCAAAGACTAAACCAAGTTTATAGAAAACAATTCCTGTTTAAATTTATGCCAGTTGGGCAAAAATATCAACAAACCTAAAACAAAATGTATAAGGATGGAGTTCCTAGAGGCTATTAAGTAAAAGTCTAAGCTAATTTGAGTTAAAAATATATATGCAAATAACCTAATATAAAAACAATTTGTGGTTCTTGAGAAAATTAAGAACTTAAAAGGCAATCAAAAATATTCAAGGTTTTAAGAAGAAATAGTGAAATCTACAAATTCTTGCAAAAAATAAGTGACCAGCAATTATATTCTTATCGACGGAGCCCCAATGTATAGCAAAGCTGTATCCTATATGTAATATAAGGGTGGTATTGTGTGACTCAAAGGAAGGTGTATTAGATATTTCTAGCCTCTTCTCTCCCCATTCCCCCTCCTTTTTCAAGGGAAGCAGGAGGATAGGGCCAGAAGTTTGGCCATTCTGCTTTCCTCAAAGAGGGTGTACCGGGCTAAAATTGTATATATTTGTTCCTTTAATTATTGTTAGTCTAGGGGGTTGTAGTTTTCAGGTTCAATGTAAATTTCTCGTCATTGTTTATTAATGAGAAAGGAAAACTTGATGGCCTTCCAGTGAAATACCAGTTCCACAAGGAACATACATACAAGTAATAAAGAAAATTATTTATCGAAATCAATGGCAAAATAGAAATCAGAGAAAATATGCATAATGGAATATATACTATACAATACAGAATGAAGGACCTCTCCTATTGTGAATGAGATAAGTAAACTCAACCAAATGAGTCCCAGATTTCACCCAAGGAGAAATTCCTTGAAGTCTCTTGCACAGCAAGTTTAGGAAAGGGACATGATGGAAAATGCCAGCTCCTCTCATGTAGGCTTCTTTCCTGAGTCTTATTCTCCCTTTAGAAACCTGAAGTACAGTTGTTATCATCCATCCTGTCTCTCAAAGCTAGAAGCTAGAGGTACCTGACGCAATTAGGGAACTTGAAGAGAGTTAAGAAACTCACAGAAACTTGAGGAAGACTGAAGAACTCTCCTCTCTCTGCCGTGTTCCTCAATAAAGCATAGGGCATTGATGTCCATCAATCAGGAGAGAGTGCCATATCGAACACTTTAGAACTTTGGTTACATTTGTCTAGCCAAAGTCATTAATCATTGAACACAAGTGTAATGATAATAAATCCTGAATAAAATAATATTAGATCACATTTATATACGAAATATAATTTTATTTTATAAATTGTGAAGCTTGCAAAAGCTTTACATGCATTATGTTATTTAATCCTCCCAACAAAACTGTGAGATAGAAACTATTATTATCAACATTTGACAAATGAGGAAGGTGGGGCTCAAAGAGGTTAATTGACATATTCAAAGTGACATAGTAAATAACAGAGGAACAAAAGCAATATTAGAACACATATCTTCCTGACTATAAGTACAGCCCCTTGCCACTATGGCATATTGTCTTTCATGGTGACAATATGTTTCCTGGGTATAAAATTGATGTGAATATCATTGGCATAGTTAAGAGTGGAAGACTACAATTTACATTGCAATTGTCTACAATGATCAATGGTTTTCTTAGGGACCATTATTCATCAAGTACCGTTGAATAATAAAAATAGAGGATCTTAAAGAGTGCTAAGAAGGGAAGAAAAGGGGTCCTACATACTACATAGGGTATACTTATTCTAGGACAGTTGCACAGACTAATTAGTTTACCTCTTAACTAATTGGAAAAGCAACTAAGTGATTCACTCAAGGTCACACAGACAGTATGTGGAAGAGGCTAAAACAGGACCTCATTCCCCAGTTACTTAATAAAATGAGGTGATGTCATACTTTTAAAACTTTCAGTGATGTTCTCAACCACTTCCAACATCTAAGTGCTCTGAAAAATGTTATTGTATCTGCTATAAATAGTCTCGGAGTAGTAGAAATGCCACTAACGGGCAGAGGTAAACTGTAACTAGGACTATATCGTCACTCAGAGTGACATGGTTCCAGTCATGCATCCAAGATTGCATTCCCCTTTCCTTTGAAATGTACCCTGACTGCCCAGGTGTAAAGAACTGGGCAGAATAACACTACCACCACCACCACTACTGTTACTACTACTACTACTACTACTACTACTACTACTACTACTACTAAGACCACCACCACCACTGCTGCCATTACTGCCACTGCTGCTCCTGCTGTTGCTGCTGTTACTACTATTGCTATTGCTGTTGCTGCTACTACTGCTGCTGCTACCATAGCCACTACCACCTTCTCCTTCTACTACTATTAATACTAATGCTACCGCAGCTATTGATACTGCTGCTGTTATTGCTACTACTATCACTACCACCTCCACTTCCTCTTCTTCCTCCTTCTCCTTCTGTTTCTTCTCTTCCCCCTTTTCTTCTTCCTTCTACTCTTCCTACTACTACCAATTACTTCCACTATAACCACCATTACTAATTAGTACTACTGCTACTAACTACCACTAACAACTACTGCCATTAAGTACTACAACTGCCACTAGCTGCTTCTATTTCTAACTGCTTCTGCTTCTACATCTACTATTATTTCTTCACTTTGTTAAAGCTTAATGAGCATGAATGTTACACCTTTTAGAAGTTCCTTCTAGTAAAAGAATCACAGAATGTTAGAATTAAAATGTGTTTCAGAGTGAATAGAGTCCAACCATCTTATTTTACAGATGAGAAAACTGAGGCTCAAAGAGGAAACTGATCATAGCCTTATAGCTAGTTGGTGGATGAGAAATCATGATTTATTACATAGGATAGGGACTGGATCTGTGATTTCATTAATATAGGGAACTCCTAGGTCAGCAGCCTCTCTGCAATTTATAGGCTGAGAGAGCTGCCTTATTCTTCAACCTATTTAAGGTTGCCCTCTGTCCTGCTCCACCCCCAGGCCTGCTACTTGGAGCCTTGGGTACAATTCTTCCATGAGACTGACCCAGTGATTTGTGAGTCTCTGTACAGAGCATGAGAAGACTTAGCCATGTGTTCTTTTTTCCCCTTTTCCAGAATACTCAAAGGCCTGTTGTTCTTTCACAGTCTACATGGACCAGCTCAGCTATTCTTCTTCCCTCCTTTCTCTCCATTCCCTTCTTTCCAGACCACCTTGCTTTTTGTTTTCCTCTATTGGGCTATAAGTTCTCATCTATGCTATCTATCTATCATCTAGCCTATTTTTTCTCCTATACTATATATTTTATCAATCCTACATAGCAATCTATCTGATCTACCTATTAACCCTTTATCTATCATCTATTCTATCTAGTTAGCTAGATAACTTTTTATCTAGATAGATAGCTTTTTATCTATCTATCATCTATCATCTATCTATGCTATCTACCTAATATCATGTATCCTATCTATATATTTATACTATCTTATCTATATCTACATAACTATGTATCTATCTTACCTATGTGTCTATCTATCATATCTACTTATCAATCAGTTATCTATAATCTATCCTATCCACCTATCAATCATCTATCCTCTCTCTGTCTGTCTCTGTCTCTGTCTCTCTCTCATCTATTTAAAAATCATCTATGCTATCTATGTATTTATTCTATCCTATCTTATCTTTATTATCTATTTATCTATGATTCTAGTTATCTATCCTAGGGCACCGAGAGTTTCAGTATGTTGTGTAGGGTCAAACAGGTAGTATGTGATAAAAACAAAACTTTTTTGGAGCTATTTGGTCTACAAGACTGGCTAAATTCTTCATTATACTGTCCTACCTCTCTGCCTCATCATATACAATTATTAAAATGCTTCATACCCAAATAAAAAAAACTAGTACTTTCTATCCTACTTTTATTCATTTGGATAAATAGTAAATGGAAATAATAATATTTTGGGGTTTTGTTGTTGTTTTTATTCTTTATTCAAGGGATTTGACTTTGTCTTCTATGCATATGGAATTTGGAAGGAATAGTCTTTTCACATGACAGTGTCTTTGGACATTTTCTTCCCCTTCTGTGTGGCACAAGAATACAAGAAGTCCAACTTTAAAAGTACCATCTCCTGTTCATCTTTCTGAGGTGAGCAAGATTGTGGGGAGATAGACAGGCAAACACTCACACATACATACATACACACACAACCTTGTAGTTTCAACACAGTGTGAAGTCCTGCCTAGTGGCAGGTGGCATTAGAGATAGGTTGGAATGAAGGTGGGTTAAGCAATTTATTATCAATGATTTTTCAATTAAAGAAAAACAGGTAATATGCCAGAAGGCAGTGAGTCAGAGGTCAACACCTGCTCCTCCCTTGGAATGTCCATAGATTCTGACATATCATCTGTTGGGAAATCAGATTGCATTTAGATGCCAGCAGAACGAGGACACACAACTGCCTTGCAGCAGTTCAATGCCAGGCCTTAGCTCCTCATGTGTCACTCAGCCCCAAGGTGCTCCTTGCAGTGACTTACTCATGGCATGACAGGAAATAAAAGCCAAGTGTAACTTTGCTCACGAAACAGATCACTTAATACTTCTGTAATACTTCTCATTGGTAGCCCCAGGGCCTTCTATACTCTATTGTGAATGAGCACCTTTATGAGTCTTTGAATTCCCTCTAATAGTAGAGAATCACCATAAGTTACTCATTTAGGAAGGCTTAATGACCCAATAAATAGTGCTGGTGACTCCCCAACTGTTTTTTTTTAACTAAAGTCTACTCAATTTCGTCTTTTATAAATAAATTATTTCCAACACAATAAGAAAAGAGTGAATTGACACAGACACAGACATACACACACACACACACACACACACACACACACACACACACTATATAATCACCAAATTAATACCAAATCCCTTCATGCCTATTTAAACTGTTTTGTGATCAAACAACTTTTATGTCCTCCCTGCAGCTTGGCATTAGTCTCTGTGGACAATTTTAGGTAATTCTGATCTCTGCACTGTCTCTGGACAAAAAGCAAAAATAACTTTCAGAGGCAAAATAGTCCCATAATCCCTATACAAAGAGAGAATTAAGGGTCTTGAGTCTAAGGATATGTAGGTGGAAGGGCTTTCTAAATATTCCTCAAATCAAATCTTAGCAGCGACTGATATGAACTCTGGGCACACAGATAGACAGGAGTGCATGAGAGCACACTGATAGAAGAAATACTCTAGTATCCAGACTAAGATAGCAGACAATGTGTTAAAAAGCCCACAGAGATATCATGAAGAGTTTGCTGCATTTTTTTTGAAGCAATGTGAAAGAATTCTGGATCTGGGGTCAGGAAGACCTGAGTTCTAATTTTAAACATTTAAATCCTTATATTTGTCAATTGGATGGGCAAAATCATGAACAAATTTACATTGACACGTCTGTCAAGACTTTAAGAACCCACATCATTTGTTCAAGTTTAATCTAAACTTGGGGATGCTTAACTATACTGTTATTTTTCCAGATAAGCTTACATTTTTGAGGTAATTTTATCTAGTACACATAATCCATTTTTATCTTTGAAACTAGGAGGTGAATTAGATGGGTTTGTGCCAATTAGTCTGTATTTTGGACATTTAACCAAAAAATTGGCTTGTGAAATTTTTAATCTAGTCTATTCCCATCAAACAAATTTTACTTGTAAACTAACTGGCTAAAAAAGTTTCCAAATGGGGATTTGATATATCTATATAAACCTATGAAAAATCTTCTGAAAATAATGGTGGCTAATAGAAGATTCACTACTGTAAAATGATGTTAATAATAGCATCTACTTGCCAGAGTTTGTGAGAGGACAAATGAGATAAAATATGTGAAGCATTTAGCAAACTTTATAGTGCTATCTAAATGCTAATTTCGATGTTACCACTTCTACCACCATGGCTACTCTTACTGCTAATATTATAACTAGCAGTAGCAGTAGTAGTAATAGTATTATTTGTAAGAACATGTTTTTATACCCAGTGATTTTGTAAAGTGTTATCAATTAGAACTTTGAAGTATAATCCATTACTACTACTACTACTACTACCACCACCACTACTACCACTACTACTACTACTACTACTACTACTACTACTACTACTACTACTACTTCATTACTAGTTCCAACTTTGGTGGTGGTGGTGGTGGTGGTAATGGTGATGGTGAGACTACCTCAGACTTTAAAATGTCTTTGTGTATAAAAAAGGTTTTTACCAACATCATTTATTATTTTAAAATAAGAAAAATAACATAAAAGGCAGTATGGAAAAATGGAAAGAATACTGAGTCTGGAAAAGCTGAGCCCAAGTCTTGACTTTTACTAAGTGTTTGACCTTAGGAAAGTTATTTAATCTCCCAGGGTTTCAATTTCTTTATTTGTTAAATTGGCAAGGTTGGAGTAATTGAATCTGAGGTGTCCTCAAGCTCTAAATCTGTGATCACGTGAGACTAGTGATGGAGGAATGGTAGAAAAAGTGATGAAAGATGAGTTATTGCTATATTCCTATGCTTTGAGAAATAATGGTGTATTCATACCATTAGAGCAATATGGAAAGGCATACATGAAATTATCTAGAGTAAAGAAAGCAGAAGTAAATACACATACATACAGATACTGATTGTGGCAATGAGAAAAAGAGTCAGCATAAAGAGACAACAAAACTCCATGTCATATGAGGATTAGGTGAAAAAACCTGATAATAGGTTTATCCTGGAGAAGAGAAGACATATGGGACAGGGTGTTTGTGGGTTGGGTTTTTGTTTTTAGTTTTTTTTGTGGGGTTTTTTTTTTGTATTTGAAGAGCAATCATAGGGAAGCCAGAGCAATGGAGCAAAGAAGCAAATTAGGCTTGGACAAACAACAACAAAATAAAACAAAAACCCTTCCAACAAGCTAAAATGGGTAGTCCAAATATTATTTTGGTACCTGTAGAATATAAAAAGGTCTAAGAGCCTATGGAGCTCATTATCAGTGAGATGGATCAAAAGCTATGAATTGTTTGGCTATGGCAGATTCATATAGGTGAAAGAACCATGTAAAGTGGGAAAGAGTATGGGGTAATCTAGAGTGGACTTGAAGTTTGTGAGATATATGTTTGAATATATCTGACACTTACTAACTACAAGACTCTGGAAGTGTCATTTAATCTCTTTCAGTCTTACTTTTCTCATCTATAAAATGGGGATAAGTAATATATTTTGTGATAAGTAATATATTTTAAACCATGAAGCCCTAGATAAATGTTAGTTATTATTATAATTATTAATATTAAATTGGCATAGACTTGTAGAGTAACAGTTCCTATTTGTTATCATTATTATTTCTGAGACCTGCGATTTTATTGGTATAGACAATTCCTTGTAAGGAAATTTTAGCAATGCATATTAGGGATCCTTCTGTATTCTAGAATGTGCCAGAAAATTGCCTGAGATTAAGACACCAATTGACCTGCTCAGGTTCAAACTACTAGTCTGTGTCAGCAATTGAACCCACTTCTTTCTTCCTTCAAGGCCAACTCTCCATCAAAAAAAAAAAAAAAACTGATGTATCTCATGAGCATTAATAAGGATACTTCAATATTTCAAGGATATGTGCTTTTATTGGTATGATTATTCCCTCCGGCAAAGCCAATAAGCAAGCCTATTGCCACTTAGTAGCCACTTTTTGAGAGTGGATGTTTATGGTACGAAGAGCATCTACTAAAGTCCTTGTCTAGGCTAATTTTTTGAGTCTTGTTTCTCTTTTTCCCTACAGGACAAAAATCTCCTTGCTAAAAATATTAGATGACTTGTGGCTGTCTCAATTAAGTTCCAAGCTGGAATCACAAAGATGAGACAGGGATGACCAAGAATACTGCAGACAATGTATTATTTGTTGTTGTTCAGTCATTTTTCAGTTGTGTGTGACTCTTTGTAACCCCATTTGGGGTTTTCTTGACAAAGATACTAGAGTGATTTGCCATTTCCTTCTTCAACTCATCTTTACAGATAAAGAAACTGGGGCAAACAGGGTTAAGTAATTTGCCCAAGGTCACACAGTGAATGTCAGAGGCCAGGTTTGGACTCAAGTCTTCCCGACTCCAGGCCCTGTGCTCTCTCCATTGTACCACCTAGCTGCCCAAAGTGTGCTCTCTCCCCTGCACCACCCAGGTGCTCAGCATACTGCCCTAATATAGATTGCCCTAGCCAATCTACAAATGAACCACTCAGAGCTCAGAGAGTCTAATCCTTGGATGATGACAATATATCACTGTGCTGATCCTCAAAATTTTTCTCGCTCAGCAAAACCTGTCAGATCTGTTCTGTTCTATTGACACAGCCTTTGAGACCCCTTGGTCATAGTAAGGTCTCTGAGCAGATTTCTAGAGACTTCTTCGGCAGATCACCCTTAAGATAACTGAGGAAACTGAGATCTAAAGAGATATGTGACTTGACTAAGGTAACACAGGTAATATTTAGCAGAGCCAAGATTAACATTCAGGTTCTCTGACTCCAAATCCTACACTTTCCTAGTGTACTTGGTAATCTCTCAACTTGCCTCACCTATAAATTGATGATGTTGGAATAGATGAAGAGTAAATTTTAGATCTCTCATAGTCCTAAAATTCTATGACTCCATGAATATAATATTGCTTAAAATTAAGTGATATAAACCATATTTATAAACCACATTTTGTAGGTACAACAAGAATTTCAGTCATAATTTTTTGGGGAAATTTCATTGAAAGATAAATTCATCATTACATATTCCAAAAATAAAAAAAAAACAGCAACAACAATGATAATAGTATTTATATGGTACTTTAAGGTTTACAAAGTGGTTACATTTAATCCTCTCAAATCAATCCTAGGAGGTAGGTGCTATTATTATCACTATATTACATGTGAAGAAACTGAGGCAGGTAGAGGTGAAGTCACTTGTCCAGGATCACATATCTAATAAATATTTAAGGCTGAATTTAAACTCAAGTCTTCTTGACCTTACCTCCAGTGCTCCACCCACTGTACCACTTAATGTCAGACATGACATCTCTGTTAATCCCTATTTTTCAGAAGGCTTTTCATAGGTTTATATAGATGTATTCAATTCCTGCTTGGAAACTTTTTTTAGCAAGTTAGTTTACAAATATAATTTGTTTGATGGGAATAGACACTAGACTAAAATTTTCACAAGCCAATCTTTTGGTTAAATATCAAAAATACAAACTAATTGGCACAAAACTATCTAATTCACCTCCCAGTTTCCAAGACAGAACTAAATTATGTGTACTAGCTAAAATTACCTTGAAAACTTAAGCCTATTTGCAAAAATAACAGTATGGCTAAGTATCCCCAATTCTAGCTTTAACTTGAGCAAATGGTGTGGGTTGTTAAAGACTTGTCAGATGTGTCATTGTAGATTTGTACATGATTTTGCCCATTTGGTCTAGAAATATGAGGATTTGGATATTTAAAATTTTAAATTTAATTTAAAACTTGTTCATAACCAAATTTAAATATATTAATTATAGACAGGATTATTCATTGAAAAACATTTAAACTGCATATTAACATTCAGAAATTTTCTGAGGCTGTAGTACATATGAGGTTATTGCTAACCACAGTTAGATGAGACTCAGAAAGTTGGGGAATCAGATGATACAAGTCAGCATACCCAATCTAAATGTGATTTTAGAGGTAGGAATGAGAATGACTATTAAAAATAAGTCATACTTATGGTAGATTTACACTCTCTTCCTTCTCCCCTTCCCTTATAACACTATATTGCTGTCATCCTTCTGCAACCAAGAATATCTTATTAGTACTTGAATGGACTCATTTAACTGCATGTTGTCTGAAATCAAATGAAGGTGCTTACTAATGTTAATTTTATAAACTCAATCCATATAACCAGAACATTAAGAAAATAAAACATCCTGCTACCTCATCTAGCTTACCTAGGGAAATGGAAGGAAAGAAGGAGAGAATAAGTAGAAAAGGAAGAGAGGGATGGAGGGAGAAATGGAAGAAGAAAGAAGGGAGAGGTAGAGAGAGAAAAGCTACAGAGGAAAGGAAAGAGAGAAAGGGGGAGGGATAGGGATATTCAGGCAGCTATAATTTGTGACAGATGTTTATGCCAAAGAATCAGGCAGGCCAAAAATAATACTGAAAATAAAGGGCCTTTGACTTGTTTTAACACAGAGAGATTTGTCATTTAACTTTTGACCTAGGGGCACGAGGAGGGAGGCAAGGATGCATTTAGAAGATCACTGTCACCAAAGAGACAAGGATACAATCTATCTCTGGAGGGTCATAATACAGGCATGACTCAGCTGGCAGAAGGGAATTTGTGTCTCAGGTGAGATGCTCTTCAGACCATGGCAAGTGAAGGAAAGGGAAAAATGACAGTTCAAGACAGCTAACCATACCTGGTGCCCAGGTCAGACCAGGTGAACAAGGGCCAGGAGTTTTATCTTGAAAGGTAGTACCTCGCTCAAGTAACTATTTCTGATTGACTTCCTCTCTGCCATCAGATGGGAGGAAATAGGAAATAATATAAAGTTAAAAAATTTCTCACATGAAAGATTATAGGATTTTAATTTTCAAAGCTATCCTTATGTTAATTAAGATGCATTACCAGAGATTGTTGCACCCAAACCCAAGCACATATGAAAAGGAAAAAAAGAAACTCTTGATGCTATGCTTTTCCTCCATCATTGCATGAGACAAATCTTGAAACCTCCTAGAAACTTATTCTAACTGTATTTTTATGTAAGTCCCACCCATGCCCCTGGCACTGTTTCCATAGGAACATTAATGCTTCAAAGGGAAAAAAGTAGGAGCCTTAAGAAAATTGCACAAAGTGAACAAAATAAATTATTAGATTGAACATATGTGGCATAAACAAAATATGGGGTGTAGTTCAAAAATTTTATTGCCTCTTTTTAATGAAAACAAGCATAATTCAAGCATGGCACTTCCATTTATGAGTAGTGAGGTCATCCCAAAATCACAGCCATAAAATTTTTGTAGTACCCCTCTATCACATACTTGAGAGCTTTCCCACCGATCAATAAATTCAGCAGACCTGACTGTCAGTGTCCAAATTTACACATAATTCTCATTGAATTAATGAGTTGGGAGATTTTTCTTTTCTTTTGAAGTCCTGCAAAAACGCCCCCCCCACACACACACAGTATGTTATAGAAAAGGACACTATTGTTCATGACATATACATTATGCATCACAAATACATACATTATGTATCATGAATGCACACACACATATATATGTACATATACACATAAATACATAGTTATTCTCATGCAAATCACATTCTATTCCCCAAAGTTCGGATGCTATTGTATACCAGGCAGGGAAAGTTATTTTTATAACCCCACATCCAACGGCTCCTGCTCAAGTTTCATATTAAAATTCTCTAGGATATGTGTCGTTGACATCGGGACAAAGCCCAATAAACCAGTCTCACTAATGACAGTGGGAGAACTCAGAACATCATTGACCACATTCCCCAGCTGAATTCCTTTCTTCTTGCAAATGGTTAGTAGTATTCTTGAATTGCTTGGTTTAAAAGCAAGACAAAGCAGAAGCATTTTCATCCCTTCTTTTAACTGATAATGAGGGTACAATGTCCATGCTTTCCTTTACCTCCTAAAAGGCAAGCTCATATTGGATTTCTGAGCCAGAAATATCTGGATTTGAATTCTACTTCTGACATTTTGATTTAAAAGTTAATATTCACTTTTTTTTTCCTTTTTGGAGGGAGGAAAGTAGGGCAATTTGGGGTTGTGACTTGCCAAAGGTCACATGGTTAGTTTTTTTGTGTTAATTGTCTGAGGTCAGATTTGAACTTAGGTGCTCCTGACTCCAGGGCTGGTGCTCTATTCACTGCGCCACCTAGCCACCCCAATATTCACCTTCAGCCTCCATTTCCTCACCTGTAAAATGGAGATAATTCAGTCTATAATGGCTCCCTCATAAGATTACTTTGGAGATCAAATGTTTTCTATTGTTAAGTGAGATAATTTATTATGTCCCTTTGAAAATGCTAAAGCACGAGGGCGGCTAGGTGGCGCAGTGTGTAGAGCATCGGCCCTGGAGTCAGAAGGACCTGAGTTCGGATCCGACCTCAGACACTTAACGAACACACAAACAATAACCTAGCCGTGTGACCTTGGGCAAGTTAACCCCAGTAGCCCTCCAAAAACAAACAAACAAAAAAGAAAATGCTAAAGCACTATATACAGTTATCCCTCCCACATCACATGCATTAGGGGTATGGAACCAACACAATCTGGAAAACCCATGTAAAGTTTTTTTGGCTCTCTTTTCATACTAGAGAAGAAGTCTGAGTTACTATGGTATTAAAAGATAAAGTATATTGATACTATATAATACTATACAGATATTTTATGCATTTCTGAATTTCTAATTTTTTCCTGTGCAGTCAGATGTCCTTCTCCTATCATCTGTGGCTCCTGCAAAACTTCCCTAAAGTTCCCATTTAATTTCTTATGCAGACCTGCCATATCTTTTTTTTTTTTTTGCTTTTTGGATGGCAATTGGGGTTAAGTGACTTGCCCAAGGTCATACAGCTAGTAAGTGTTAAATGTCTGAGGCAGGATTTGAGCTCAGTTACTCCTGACTCCAGGTCCGTTGTTCTATTCACTGCACCACCTAGCCACCCCTAGGCCTGCCATATCTTGAAATTGTGATGAGGAAAGTTGTGATGTGTAAGGGATAACTGTAAATGTCAGATATCATTATTCTTTTTTTTAAATAAATGCTTTATTAACTTCTGTTTTACATCATTCATTTCCGCCAGATTTTGAGTTACAATCATCCCCCCCCCCCCGTTTTTCCCCTACCCACCCTCCCAGAATAGCAGTCCCGCAAGATATCGTTTCCTCCAATCTGCTCTCTCCCATACCTTCTCCCATACCCCCTTCGACTTTTCCATTAGAGGAAGGTGAATCTTTGTGCCCCAATGCCTGCACATCTTATCTCCCAATTACAAGCAAAAGAGTATTAATAATAGTATTGATA
This sequence comes from Gymnobelideus leadbeateri, assembly GCA_011680675.1. NCBI lineage: Eukaryota > Metazoa > Chordata > Mammalia > Diprotodontia > Petauridae > Gymnobelideus > Gymnobelideus leadbeateri. The sequence goes on along the minus strand of WOXC01007242.1, from coordinate 378,892 downwards.
TATATTTGAAACATTTAATGTTAAGACCTTGAATTTCAGATCCATTTCATTCCTCCCTGGTCACCCTTCCTCTGGGAAGATAAGTAATTCAGTATTTGTTGTACATGTCTAGCTATGCAAAACATTATCATAGTAGATATATTGTACAAGGCTGCTTATAATTCCCTCCCACTCATCCCACCCCCCACCTGGTCCATTCCCTACATGATCCTGTCCCTCTTCTATAGTGGGTACTTCCAACCTCCCCTACCCCCAAGGATGCCCTCCCATCCATCATCCCTCCTCTCATTCCCCTTCCCCCTATTCTACTGTAGGTTGAGATATCCCATTTAGTATGTATGTCATTCTCTCCCTGAACCAAATTCAATGAGAATGTAGTTTTCCTTTTTACCTTCCTATTCTCCCCCTCCCTTGCAACCACTTCCCCTTGCTTCTTCTACATGAGATAGTTTACCCTACCCTGTCTCTCCCCATATCCTCTTGCCACTTTCCTCTCTCACCTCATAATTTCATACATTGAGTATTCTCCCTTCCCAACAAATTCAACCTATGTCTTCTATCAATATATAACTGCAAACATATACACACACATTCACATATGTATTCATATGACCACACACCCTTCTTCCATTATTTTCATACTGAGAAAGATATCATCAGTCACAGTTATTGTTTTTCCATATAGGAATGTAAATAGTTCAACTTTGATAAGTTCCTTTTGATTTCTTTTCCCTGATTACCTTCTCAGGCATCTCTTCCTTCTTGTGTCTGGATGTCAAATTTTCTATTCAATTCTGGTTTTTTCCTCAAGAATGCTTGAAAGTCCTCTATTCCACTGAATGACCATATTTTCCCCTGAAACAAAATACTCAGTTTTGCTGGGTAGGTGACCCTTGGGTTCATTCCCAGCTCTTTTGCCCTCTGGAATATCATATTCCATGCCCTTCAATCCCTCAGTGTAGAAGCTGCCAGGTCCTGGGCTATTCTGATTGTGTTTCCACAATATTGAAATTGTTTCTTCCTGGCTGCTTGTAGTATTTTCTCCTTGATCTGGGGATTCTGGAACCTGGCTATAATATTCCTGGGAGTTTTCTTTTTGGGATCTTTTTCAGGAGGTGATCTGTGGATTCTTTCAACCTCTATTTTGCCCTCTGGATCTAAAACATCAGGGCAATTTTCCTTGAGAATTTCTTGAAGGGTGATTTCTAGGTTCTTTCTTTGATCATGGCTTTCAGGTAGTCCAATAATTTTTAAATTGTCTCTCCTGGATCTATATTCCAGGTCAGTGGTTTTTCCCATGAGATATTTCACATTGCCTTCTAATCTTTCATTTGTTTGGATCTGCTTAACAGCATCTTGATTTCTCATAAAGTCATTAGCTTCCATTTGCTCCAGTCTAACTCTGAAGGAATGAATCTCCTCAGTGAACTTTTGAGATTCTTTTTCCATCTGGCAAATTCGACTTTTTAAGGCATTCTTCTCCTCATTGCCCTTTTGGGCCTCCTTTGCCATTTGAGTTAGTCTATTTTTTAAGGTGTTGTTTTCCTCAGTCAGGCTGTTGACCCTCATTTCATACTTTTCCTGCATCCTTCTCATTTCTCTTTCCAATTTTTCCTCCACTCCTCTTATTTGATTTTTAAAGTCCTTCTTAAGGTCCTCTATGGCCTGCAACCCACTCATGTTTTTCCCTGGGTCTTTTGGAGCAGGACTCCTGACCTCACAGTCCTCTTCCCCTATGCTTCGACCCTCTTGGCCCCCAAAGTAGGAGTCTAGGGTTGCATTTTTCTGTTTAATTTGTTTCCTTTGCCTTAGCATGTTGCCACTTAATTATTTGACTTTGGGGCTTGTTGCCACAGTATGTCTTTGCTGCCAGATAGGGGAATTTTCGTCCCGAACGTGTGGGAGGGCAACTTCCATTTCTGGCAAGCTGTAAACCCACCCACGACTTCCACCCCAGATCACAATCCAGATCCAGGGAGGTTAAAGCAAGAGCAATTACCCCCCAAGACTCATAGCTGGATCTCCCTACAGTTCGCAGGCCAGGAGCTGGAGCTGCCTCTGAAAACTACAAAATGGCATGTTTCCTCAGTGGCTTCTAGCCCCCAGGGGAGGAAGCCAACACATTCCCCAAATACTGGTCCCAAAGTCCATAGGGCACTAACCTCTTACTTTGTGCTAGGCTTGTCTATGTTGATAATTCTGGAGTCGCCACAGCTGCTGGTGTTCTGGGGTCTCTCCAGCAGGCTGCTGGCCCTGCCGCCCTGGGGCTAAAACCTCGGCTCAAGGGGACCTGGTCTCTGCTTGTCTTGGCTCCCCACGCTCTGCGCACTGCATGCTGCCGGCTCCCAGAGTGCTGCGCTGGTCCTTCCTGCAGGGCTGCTGGGCTGTCCTCAGTAGGAGGTTAGCTTCTCTGTGTAGTTCTATGGGTGCTGGGGCTCCAGAAGTTGTTCAGAGTCCCCTTTTACATAGTTTGGGTGGAATCTGTGGGCAGAGTGGCTTGGATGAGCTTTTTCTACTCCACCTTCTTGGCTCCGCCCCCTATCATTATTCTTAAAAGAGCCACTTCTTTGGTTCTCTTGAACCAGGAAGCCAGCCTTCTTTCTTCTTAGCTAATAGTAGCTAACATGTATATATAGTGATAACATTTACAAAACACTTTATATGTGCTATCTCATTGGACTTTCGGGATGACCCTGTGAGATAGGTGTTATTATCCCATTTTACAGATGAGGAAATTGGGGATGAGAGAGAGATGAAGTGATTAGCCCAGACGCACATAGCTAATACCTGAGACAGAATTGAAACAAGTTTTCCTGTATTCTATCCACTAAATCAACTAGCTGACTATGGTATGTGTCTTTAGTCATGGTATTAGAACTGAAAATAATTTTAATTCATCTATTTGGGGAAGATTGGTTTGGGCACCATAAGATTTTGGGAATTGCTAATGCCATTTTTATCATCCATTTCATTACATAAACAAATGTCAATATGTATTTGGTAAGATTGTGGTGGATCTCCTCACAGTAGAAAGAGAGGATTTGGGTCTATATCCCACCTCATACTGCTACCAGTATGATTTTGGGCAAATCACTTAACTTCCCAGACAGAGTATGCTGGAGTCAGTTCATATAGGTTCCAGTGAGGCAATTGTTAAATTTCCAGAAAAACTCACTTTGGAAATTAGTAAATGCTACAAAATCAGGGCTTGATTTCTCTGAATGTCAAGACTTAAGAAAGTAAAACAGAAAAACAAATAATTCTGATTAAACTTAAAAGTATGTCATGCATACATTATTTGGAGAGCCAATTGTTAAAACATTTATTAACACATCATTGACAGTGCCTCAGTTTTCTTATCCATAAAGTATCAATGTTTCAACTAAATGGCCTCTAAGGTCCTTTCTACCTCTAAGTCTATGATTCTATTTAAAATTATTTGAAAAAATATACCAGCATACAAGTATAATGATGAAGCTTCATTAATTCAGGATGAACTGCTTCTGAATTTGTAATGATTCAAACAGGGCCTTGAGATGAGATTTACCCTTGTTAACCAAGCCCTTTTGCCACAAACTGGGCAAATTAATAAAGCAAAGAAAGGTAAAGGAAGAAAGTTTGCAATACTTTAGAGAATGACCTTTTCAAGTACCTTAAAGTAAATTAGAACTACCTATTTACATACAAACAATTGTTATGGTAATTTAAGCCATTCTTAATTATTCATTAAAATAGGTGGCTCTAAGGACCTCTAGTAGACAGCCCTTTGTTAGCAAGTCATTTCTATATATTTCACTTGCTGCTGAATAACCAAACTTGGAAAACAGTCTATACTTCTTTACAAAGTTGAGTACAATTTTGACTAACCAAAAACAGACCTTCTACCATCAGGCTTTCGGGGTAATACAAGATTGTAAAGTAAAAAAAAAATTAAATTAAAAAGAAATTTAAAGATAGAAACTATATCTAGCAGGATAGAAAAAGTCTTCAAGTATCCACCTAACCAGAAGGAAATGCAAATAGAACTCTAGCAAACTTTAAGTTCTAGTTATTGATTCCCAAAATGGGTGCTACCACCTCCTTGGGGATACTGGAACCATGGAACCATGGCAGAGGTTGGTAGTAGCCTTAGGTACAATTAGGGGTTATTGAATAAAAATAAGGGGGCAGTGGAAGCATAAGGAAAGAAGTTTGAAATGCCATTCACACATATTTCATCTGTTGTGTAACAGAGTTAAAGTCATAGTAATTACATTATTTTCCGAATAAACACCCAAAATGCAAGTTATAACTCATCAGAAGTCAAGCTTGCCATCAGATCTTAACAAACAAGTGTTGGTAGGCAAGTCTGTTGAGCATTGTCCAGAAGTGTTGCATGCATCAGTAGGAATATGTGTGTGTAGTGACTTGTTTACAATATGATACTATACAGTTACATGATACAATATTGCATCATCAAAATTTCAATACAGGAAAAAATTTACATATTTATAATAAATTATTAAATTTAAGATGAATCATTTAAAACATTTTTGAAAGGACTCATATTTCAAAAAAAAATTGATGAAGTGTTTATAAAGGTAGATTGGTGGGGGGTGCCATTAGGATGGTGCTAAGTAATTTTTTTTAAAAGAGGCAGTAGGTCAAATAAGTTTGGAAATCTCTGAAAGGTGTTGCCTCCAAGGTACAGTATAGTCCAGTTTCTATTTGGGACAAATATACTGAATCAGGGACTCTCTATCTATGTCTATCTATCTATCTATCTATGCATAGCTAGCTAGCTATCCATTTGCCTCTCTGTCTGTCTATGCTTTATATATGTATAGCACAATATAATTAACACATACTTCTAATTATTGAATCATCAACTAATAGTTAAGTTATATTATACATATTCAATCTAAGAAGTCAAAGAAGCATACCACACAGAGATTTTTAGCAATAAATGTAAGAAAATTTAAATAACAAGAACTTAAAAGGTTAATCATAAGCTACCTGGAAAGCTATCCAGAAAGAATAAAATTTTATATCAACTATACTGTTATCACCAATCTTGCTATTTCTGGGTCTCTATTAATCAAAGCTTTTAAAAGCTGGGAGAAACATAGAAGAGGACTTGATTTACGTAATAATCAATCAATTAATAACAATCAATGCCTATTCCTACTGTTTATACTATGCTAAAGACTGTGGATAAAAATACAAGGAAGAATAAAATCATTCTTACCTTTAAATAGTTTACATTCTAATGGAGAAAACATGAAATGGATATCTAAATGCAAATTTATGAATAAATATAAAAAGAATAAATATGAAGTAGTTAGGCACAAGGTAGTTTGTAAGGAAGGACCTTATCTGGTGTGTGTGTGTGTGTGTGTGTGTGTGTGTGTGTGTGTGTAGGTGCAATAGACTTAGAGCTAGAAAAAACCTTAAAAGCCACTGCCAATCTTTTCATTTCATAGGCCAACAACAAGTCAAATCAATGAGCATTTATCAAACACCTACTATGTGCTAGGCAGGGTACTAAGCTATGAAGATACAGAGAAAGGAAATGGTCCCTGCCCTCAAGAAGCTCATATTTTAAGAGAGAAGACAACATGTAAACAACTATGTATGAACAAAATATGAATGTACACATTGGAATGAATGGAAATAATCTCAGAGGGAAGTTTTCTAATTTTACAGGAGATTAAGAAAATCTTTCTATAGATGGTGAGATGTCACCTGGAATTTGAAGGAAGCCAGGGATATCAGAAGGCAAAAATAAAGAGAAAGAGAATTAGCCATAGGTACAAGCAGCAAAATACCCAAAGTTGGGAGAATGAGGAGAGCAGTTGTAGATGGCCTTCTCAGGAGTTTTCCATGAAAGAGAGGAGAAATATAGTACTAGAGTGAGGATGCATGGATTAAATGAGGAATTTTGAGGCTAGGAGTACTTGGGGCAATAGGGAAGTAGCCAGTAGACAGAGAGTGATTCAAGGTTGAGGATGATAGAATGTACAATCTGCTAGAGATGATGGGATTGAATGAGAATCACTTGGGCATTATAGATGAGGAAACTGAGTCTGAGACAGATTAAGAGATTTGCCCAAGGTCATCTAGCTAGTATATGTTTGAGGTCAGATTTGAACCTGGGTTTTCCTGACTCTAAGTCTAGTGCTCTATTGTAACACCAATGGGATTGCTCAGCATAGCAGCTGCTATGAATACATGCATATTTCCAGGGTTGGTTGGCAAAATATAACAAACTCTTCATCCAATCCCAAGCCAAAAATATTTATATGAAACATTGCTATTGGGGTAACAGAAGACAAGATTTAACAAGGTACCCATCATCAATCCAGGAGGCACTGACATCTCAAGATCTCAAGCATTCTCTCTGTCAAGCCTCCCTGCATGCAAGTTCCCCTAGGCAAGTTCTTCCCTCTTCTCTCTCAGCTCACACCTCTCCCTCCAAGCAATATAACATATACTGTTTCCAATCAAAGACTAGGCACTTGATTGATTTAGGGCTGAGAAGCTTGTAAATCAGCACTTAATTGAAAAGGTGAGGGAATCCCTGTGGCCCAGAGCCTAACAGCTCTGAGTCAGGGCTCCATGTGAGGCTTAATAATGGGTGGGGAAGATCTTATATCTCATTAACCTTACATCTATCCACTAAAATGTGTTGGTTTCTCAAAGTCTTCACGTGGAAAATTTTGTTTGAACTGTATCTCAAAAAGAGGTAAGGTATAAGACAGAATGAAGAGGGAATGCATTATAGGCATAAAGGAGAGACTGTGCAAAGACAAGGAGATAGGAGATGTATGGGGAACAAAGACTATTTCACTGTACTACAGTATGGGTGGTACATAAATGTGCAATGATCTTGGAAAGATGGATTGGAGTAAGATTACAATGGGTTTGAAGGCTAAATTGAAGAGTTTATGTATGACTGTAGATGTAATAGGAAACCACTCTGGTTCATTGAATTGGGTGGGTGACTTGACCAGATTTACACCTAAGGAAAATCACTTTGAACTGCAGTGTAAAGCATATACTGGAGTAGGGAAACTTGAAACAGAGAATTCAATTAGGAGGCTGCTGAAATAATCTATGCAAAAGGTGATCACAAGGTTAATGTCATGTTACAAATCAGGGAGATCAGAAGAATATGCATAGTTTAATAGAAACAAAGATATTCAGAAAACAGGTGGGGAGAAGGGGGAAAGATTATAATGAGTTCATTTTTAGAAATATTGAGTTTGAGATGTTTCTAAGACATACAGTTTGAAATGTCCACCATGTAAATTATAATGTAGGACTAAAGCTCAGAGGAGAGACTAATGATGGATATATATATATATATATATATATATGAGTCATTTGAGAAGAGATTATAATTAAACTCATAGGAATTGATGAAGTCACAAAGAGAGAGAATATAGAGAAAGAAAAGGAAAGGGTACTTTATTTTGCTCACAGAACTCTGGCTATCAGCTATTAGGATTAAGTTAGCTGTGCAAACATAAGTTCCCAATTTTCCTAGGAATAAAGTACAGTAAAGGTTGTATAACCACATCATTATAAGGTACTCCTGGCATGAGACTTCTCTCCACCAAAGGAGATTTCAATACTTCATTGCTTAGTAGTTATGTCCTAGGAACTGCTTGAAATATACAAAGGTTAAGTAACTTGATTCTAAATTAATGTATGAGAAAGAATTGAAAATTATTTTTTAATCCAACCCCACCATTCCATGTACTATGTAACATCATCCTTTCTTTGTAAGACTATTCTGCTTGGACATGATATTTTGCTTTTTGTATCTTGGAAACCTTTGTCAGTGTAGTAAAGCCTATGTAGTAAAGCCCTTTACATTTTAAAGTGATATAATAAAATAAAATGCATAGGATCACATGGAAGCCTGTTAAATTGAATTAAAGGTGTAATTTTATTCCTATTCAAGTTTATAGAACTCTTGAAATAAATCAGTGAATTTTTTTCTTGTGGGGGTGGAGGGTACTGGGGTCTCAATTTAACAACAAGTGCTTGAGGAATATAAAATTTCATAATCATGAAGATATACCCAGGTCTCTCCTCAACATCGGAGAAAAAAACAGTGTGGCTGTAATAAAAGTGCTATGAGAAACATATTTTTTCCAGCCCAGGTCTACAAAAAAGAGATATCTAGAAGTCTACGTGCATCACTCAAGCTATGCAACCAGAAAAGTCCATCACAAGAGTGTAGTACATGGAATACTTCCCAGCATATAAACCAAGGGAAAGTGAAGGAAGTTTGAGTTTGGAACCAGAAATTGTGTGCCTGTGGACAGACAGATAGTATCCTAGACCAGGAGCTACCCAGTAATACAAAAAAACTGCAATGGTGATGCTCTGACATAAGGCCAGGATTCTGGAGCCTGTGGAGCTGATAAAGAGGTCAAATATTAGGCTATACTCTGGATCATACTCTATTGGTTCATGCCACTAAACTGAGCCCTATTTGACGTATTTAAAGAACACAGTTCTCAATAATCCAAGGAAGCAATGGCAAGGCTACATATAATACAGACCAAGACCAAACAAAAACTCACCATTCCTTTCAGAAGTGCACAGGGCCTAACCTTAACACTAAGTCCCAATATAGGGGAGAAAAGATTTCTTAAAACAAGTAAACAAAAGAAAACACTGATTAAAAAATAAAGAGTTTTTACTAGGTCTGTATTTCAAAAAAGATTTAAAACATTGAAAAGAACCGATAAGTACAAAAATATTTATAATAGCTCTTTTCTTGGGACAAAGGATTGGAAACTGAGGAGATGTCCATCAATTAGGGAATAGCTGTACAAGTTGTGGTGTATGATTGTGATAGAATACTATTGCGGGAAATGATAACCAGAATGCTCTTGGAAAAGCCTGGAGAGACTTGCATGAGCTTATGTAAGGTGAAATGTACTATGTACAAAGTAATAGCAATAGTAAGATAACCCCGGATGGCCCAGAGGCCTGGACGCCACAGTGCACAGAGGCCTGGACACTGCGGTGTGCAGAAGCCTCATTAATGTGGTGGCAATTTTACCCACCAAATACAAAGGCCACAGCCAGGTCTTTCACTGCAGGGCAGGGACTGGACAGAGCAGGGTGAATCAAATGCAGGGCGCCTGGCAGGGGCAGCAGCTACTACTGGGACTACCAATCCACAGCCCAGAAATTTAAAAAGCCCCTATCTTGACCTCCGGAGACCAGGATGGCAGAGTGAACCCCAGCTGCTCCAATCTTCCCCTCTGACCCTGAAAACATAGTATTATTGCCTCAGGGCAAAACCTTAAACAGTAAAGGCTTGGGAAGCCTAGAGAAAGGGCATGGCTAGGATTCTGCCTCAAAATGGGTAAAAAGCAGACTGTAAAGACAAAGGACTCAGGAGTCCTACTATCTTGAGAGGGAGGAACCAAATTCAGAGGGAGACAGTGTTGACTCCATACCCACAGCTGAAGCCTCAATAGGGAACTCGTCTCAAGCACAGAAAGCATTCTTAGATGAGCTAGAAAAAAACTTTGAAAACCAAATTAGTGAGGTAGAAGATAAAATGAATAATTATTTTAAAATAAAAATTGCAAAATTAGAAAAACATTACAATGAAGAAAACAGCTCCTTAAAAAGAAAAATGTGTGATATGGAAAAGGAGCTCCAAAGGTAAACCAAGGTAAACAACTCACTAAAAACTAGAATCAACCAAATTGAAATTAATAACTCTATGAGGAACCAAGAACTAGTCAAACAAAACATCAAGAATAAAAAATTAGAAAAAGAGGTAAAATATCTCAATGGAAAAATAACTGACCTAGAAAACAGATCCAGGAGAGATAATCTGAGAATCATAGGCCTACTGGAAAATGATGATGAAAAAAGAACCTGGGCAACATCTCCCAAGAGCTCATTAAGGAAAACGGCCTTGAGATACTAGAACCAGAGGGTAAAATAGAAATCAAGATAATCCACTGATCACCTCCTGAAAGATTCCCAAATTGAAAAGTCTGCAAAATGATGTGGTCAAACTCCAGAACTACCAGGTAAAGGAGAAAATACTACAAGCAGCCAGAAAGAAACAATTCAAATATTGAGAAGCCACAGTGAAGATCACATAGGATCTGGCAGCCTCTACACTGAATGATTGGAGGAAGTGGAATACAATTTTTCTTTTTTTTTTTTTTAATTTAAACAAATACTTTATTAACTTCTGTTTTACATCATTCATTTCCGCCAGATTTTGAGTTACAATCATTTTCCCCCCATTATTCCCCTACCCAACCTCCCAGAATAGCAGTCCCACAAGATATCGCTTCCACCAATCTGCTCTCTCCCATACCTTCTCCCATACCCCCATCGACTTTTCCATTAGAGGAAGATGAATCTTTGTGTCCCAATGCCTGCACATCTTATCTCCCAATTATAGGCAAAAGAGTATTAATAATAGTATTTATATATATATTTGAAACATTTAATGTTACGACCTCGAATTTCAGATCCATTTCCTTCCTCCCTTGTCACCCATTCCTTCTTGGGATATAAGTAATTCAGTATATGTTGTACATGTCTAGCTATGCAAAACATTATCATAGTAGATATATTGTACAAGGCTGCTTATAATTCCCTCCCACTCATCCCACCCCCCACCTGGTCCATTCCCTACATGATCCTGTCCCTCTTCTATAGTGGGTACTTCCAACCTCCCCTCCCCCCAAGGATGCCCTCCCATCCATCATCCCTCCTCTCATCCCCCTTCCCCTATCCTGCTGCAGGTTGAGATATCCCATTTAGTATGTATGTCATTTTCTCCCTGAACCAAATTCAATGTGAATGTGGTTTTGCCTTTTTAGCCTTCCTTATTCTCCCCCTCCTTTGCACCCACTTCCCCTACATGAGATAGTTTACCCTACCATGTCTCTCCCCATCTCCTCTTGCCACTTTCCTCTCTCACCTCATAATTTCATCCCTTGAGTATTCTCCCTTCCCAACAAATTCAACCTATGCCCTCTATCCATATATAACTGTAACCATATACACACACATTCACATATGTATTCATATGACCACACCCCCTTCTTCCATTATTTTCATAGTGAGAAAGATATCATCAGTCACAGATATTGCTTTTCCATATAGGAATGTAAATAGTTCAACTTTGATAAGTTCCTTTTGATTTCTTTTCCCTGATTGCCTTCTCAGGCATCTCTTACTTCTTGTGTCTGGATGTCAAATTTTCTATTCAACTCTGGTTTTTCCTCAAGAATGCTTGAAAGTCCTCTATTCCACTGAATGAACATATTTTCCCCTGAAACAAAATACTCAGTTTTGCTGGGTAGGTGACCCTTGGGTTCATTCCCAGCTCTTTTGCCCTCTGGAATATCATATTCCATGCCCTTCCATCCCTCAGTGTAGAAGCTGCCAGGTCCTAGGCTATTCTGATTGTGTTTCCACAATATTGAAATTGTTTCTTCCTGGCTGCTTGTAGTATTTTCTCCTTGATCTGGGGATTCTGGAACCTGGCTATGATATTTCTGGGAGTTTTCTTTTTGGGATCTTTTTCAGGAGGTGATCGGTGGATTCTTTAAACCTCTATTTTGCCCTCTGGATCTAAAACATCAGGGCAGTTTTCCTTGAGAATTTCTTGAAGGGTGATTTCTAGGTTCTTTCCTTGATCATGGCTTTCAGGTAGTCCAATAATTTTTAAATTGTCTCAACTGGATCTATTTTCCAGGTCAGTCATTCCCATGAGATATTTCACATTGCCTTCTAATCTTTCATTTGTTTGGATCTGCTTAACAGCATCTTGATTTCTCATGAAGTCACTAGCTTCCATTTGCTCCAGTCTAACTCTGAAGGAATGAATCTCCTCAGTGAACTTTGAGATTCTTTTTCCATCTCACAATTCGACTTTTAAGGCATTCTTCTATATGTCCTTTGCCCTTTGCCTCCTTTGCCATTTGAGCTAGTCTATTTTTTAAGGTGTTGTTTTCCTCAGTCAGGCTGTTGACTCTCATTTCATACTTTTCCTGCATCCTTCTCATTTCTCTTTCTAATTTTTCCTCCACTTCTCTTATTTGATTTTTAAAGTCCTCCTTAAGCACAGGGGAAGAGGACTGTGAGGTCAGAAGTCCTGCTCCAAAAGCCCCAGGGGAAAACATGAGCGGGTTGCAGGCCATAGAGCACCTTAAGAAGGACTTTAAAAATCAAATAAGAGAAGTGGAGGAAAAATTGAAAGAGAAATGAGAAGGATGCAGTAAAAGTATGAAATGAGGGTCAGCAGCCTGACTGAGGAAAACAACACCTTAAAAAATAGACTAACTCAAATGGCAAAGGAGGCCCAAAAGGGCAATGAGGAGAAGAATGCCTTAAAAAGTCGAATTTGCCAGATGAAAAAGAATCTCAAAAGTTCACTGAGGAGATTCATTCCTTCAGAGTTAGACTGGAGCAAATGGAAGCTAATGACTTTATGAGAAATCAAGATGCTGTTAAGCAGATCCAAACAAATGAAAGATTAGAAGGCAATGTGAAATATCTCATGGAAAAACCACTGACCTGGAAAATAGATCCAGGAGAGACAATTTAAAAATTATTGGACTACCTGAAAGCCATGATCAAAGAAAGAACCTAGAAATCACCCTTCAAGAAATTCTCAAGGAAAATTGCCCTGATGTTTTAGATCCAGAGGGCAAAATAGAGGTTGAAAGAATCCACCGATCACCTCCTGAAAAAGATCCCAAAAAGAAAACTCCCAGGAATATTATAGCCAGGTTCTAGAATCCCCAGATCAAGGAGAAAATACTACAAGCAGCCAGGAAGAAACAATTTCAATATTGTGGAAACACAATCAGAATAGCCCAGGACCTGGCAGCTTCTACACTGAGGGATTGAAGGGCATGGAATATGATATTCCAGAGGGCAAAAGAGCTGGGAATGAACCCAAGGGTCACCTACCCAGCAAAACTGAGTATTTTGTTTCAGGGGAAAATATGGTCATTCAGTGGAATAGAGGACTTTCAAGCATTCTTGAGGAAAAAACCAGAATTGAATAGAAAATTTGACATCCAGACACAAGAAGCAAGAGATGCCTGAGAAGGTAATCAGGGAAAAGAAATCAAAAGGAACTTATCAAAGTTGAACTATTTACATTCCTGTATGGAAAAGCAATAACTGTGACTGATGATATCTTTCTCACTATGAAAATAATGGAAGAAGGGTGTGTGGTCATATGAATACATATGTGAATGTGTGTGTATATGGTTGCAGTTATATATGGATAGAGGGCATAGGTTGAATTTGTTGGGAAGGGAGAATACTCAAGGGATGAAATTATGAGGTGACAGAGGAAAGTGGCAAGAGGAGATGGGGAGAGACAGGGTAGGGTAAACTATCTCATGTAGAAGAAGCAAGGGGAAGTGGTTGCAAGGGAGGGGGAGAATAGGAAGGCAAAAAGGCAAAACCACATTCACATTGAATTTGGTTCAGGGAGAGAATGACATACATACTAAATGGGATATCTCAACCTGCAGCAGAATAGGGGGAAGGGGGATGAGAGGTGGGATGATGGATGGGAGGGCATCCTTGGGGGAGGGGAGGTTGGAAGTACCCACTATAGAAGAGGGACAGGATCATGTAGGGAATGGACCAGGTGGGGGGTGGGATGAGTGGGAGGGAATTATAAGCAGCCTTGTACAATATATCTACTATGATAATGTTTTGCATAGCTAGACATGTACAACATATATTGAATTACTTATCTCCCCAGAGGGAATGGGTGACGAGGGAGGAAGGAAATGGATCTGAAATTCAAGGTCTTAAGATTAAATGTTTCAAAAAAAAAAAAAAAAACCAACCCTGCTCCCCTGATTTTTCTTTGGGCAAATAATAACAAAATTTGTAACTTAGTTGAATATTCATATTTTTTATTTAGAAGTATGTCCAGTTTTACAGGGTATAATGTTGAAATTGGTTCTGTTTTCATTTGCTTTTCAATATATCATATTCCAACATTTGCTTTCATTTCTCATTATCAATGAGTTTCAATGAAATTTGAACTGGAATTCCTTGATATGTAAATTATCTCTTCCTAGATACTTTCAGGCAGGTACTTGGTAACTACATTTTTACACTAATTATGCTTTTTTGTACTTCTCAAATGACATCTGAATTTTGCTCTCTATTCCTAATACTTGCAATATTTTATTTCATGAAATATGTTATCCAGGCTCTTTGTTTCATTGTGGCCTTTTGTTGTTATTTCTGGGAGCAAAGTAATTCTCAATGAGCCTTATTTTCACACCAAATAGTCCTTTAAGTCAGTTTCATTTCAAGTGACCTCTAGTTTCTATTAAATTTTTTTTATATTTTGAGTTTACTCCATATTTATTGTTTTATATCTATATTGTTGTTATGTCCCTGTCACTTCTTTTCAGTATTCAATCATTTATTTTCTCCATGTGTTCTAAACTACTATCCCGCAAATCTCACTTTAAAAGCTCTAACTTCTATCTTTATATTTTCTTTCACTTCTTTAATTAGAATCTCAGTATCTCTAGGGATTGTGAAAATTGTTTCATATCCATTTAGAGGAATACATTACTGTTAGTGCAGTATTATTCTTTTCTTTTAAAGAGTTATGCTTATTTTCCTTCAACTCACAGTTATTTATTCATTATATTAAGAGTTCTTTTTTGGCTTACTTATTTCAGTCCCTCTACAATCTCTTCAAAGCTTGTTTTTTTCCCATGAGAGAATTTTTCATGTCTCATTTTTATTTTTTGTCTGTTACTTTATTTGATAGCAAAAGAAAAGAGAGGTCCTTTCAACAACATGACATAAAACTAAGATCTAGAAAATATTGGATGATGTTTTGAACCCTCCCCCCAGTTGACTTTCACTATCAAATACTCTATTACTAATTCACTTATTTCCTCATTAAAATATCAATTATGTCTTTATCTTGACTTAGTGTAACACTAAATTATAAATCTACTCTATGTGACATTCATTTAATTATTAGTATGCCTAATGTGATCTTTCTTTAGTGACCAACAAGTTGATATGCTAGTAGAAAAATTTAACCACATCTATATCAATATTCTCCCTGTAAATTAAACCAATATATATATAAAATTTATAGCTAAATATGAGAAAGTTCCCTGAGAGAGAAATAAAATAATTGGTAAAATTAATATCATTATATGCCCAAAGCAACAGGAAATAGCATGTCATGCAACATGTAATATTATTTTTTCTGACCTTGTAGAGCTTACAATCGTTATAGTACGTACATAAATCAACATGATGCTATTTGTGCATCAATATATGTTACAAATTATTCAAAAGCATCTTTTAGAAAGAAATTGATAAGTTCCTTCAAATTGCCATTATCCTTTGATAATAATTCATATCAATGCATAGATGGGCAAAAAGAATGATGACAAAGACATTTAAAAATAGATTCAGGAATAGGATATGAAAGGTACACAAGTCACTATTCAGAAGCTGTGTGTGTATGTAAATAAATTATGAAAAAAGCCAAAAATCACTGGATGTTATGAATAGTGAAGATATTTGAAATCAATGATACCTTTAAAAAAGGAAATTATTGGATATTGACTGAATCAGAATCAGATGTCTGTATAGTCAATCAGGGTAAATTGAAAGATAAGATAAAGAAAATAAAACACTCTGCTTGGTTATATATAGCTTTAATCTGAATTGTTTAAACATACTGTTGACACAGAAAAAAGGTTAACTGACTCAACTGTTTCAGAGAAATTTAACAGTTACCCCACCTCCAAAAAGTAGCATAACAAAGGGGCCAGATCTCAGAAACATTCTCAGTCAGTAAACACTCAATTGTCTTCCCCAAAGGAGTTATAAAATACATCAACCCTAGTGTAGAGCAGAACTTCTTAGACTTTGTCCACTCATGACCCCTTTCTGCCTGAAATTTTTTTACACAACTCCAGGTATATAAAGTATATAAAATAGGTACACAAATCAAATATTTACTGATAATAAATCATAAGGAAATGTATTTTGAAACAAGTCTTAGCATACATATAATTTTATCATTGATTAAGGATAAAGACAATTTGCATACTAATAAGATAGATTTTTTTTTACATAAAGAATTTTTTACATTTTTACATAAAGAATTAAATCTTGGCAGAATTTCAACATTTTTCAGAGTCAATCAATATTTTAATTTCATAATCGTCGATTCTGATAATGCCACTTTGTAGAAATGTAGTACAAAATGGCAGAAGTATGTTTAGGGCCATTTCAGAAATTATTGGAAATTCTGACCTAATCCCATAACTCATTCAATGATTTTTTTAGAAAATTATTATTAGTTTATCAATAGTTTTAGAAAACGATTTTTAGAAAACGGTTGATAACAACGAATTCTTCTTGAACTTTTAATGGCAGATAACTAGTGTATTTGATTTGAATTGTGTATGGTTTATGAAGCCAACTTAGTGTTTTAGAATCAAAATTTGAAGGAAAGTATTTCTGAAACTGAGTCTCCAGGTACTTGATGATCAATTATAACTCTTACAATTTTTTTTTTTGCTTTTTGGAGGGCAATTGGGGTTAAGTAACTTGCCCAAGGTCACATGGCTAGGTTTTTGTGTTTCTGTGTGTTAAGCGTCTGAGGCCGGATCTGAACTCAGGCCCTTCTGACTCCAGGGCTGACACTCTACTCACTGTGCCACCTAGCTGCCCTGATAACTCTTACAATTAAATCTTTGGGACGGTTATTTTCAATTATAAAATCCTCTGTAGCTGTAAACATTTACAAAGAATCACTGCATACCCTATTCTTCCATATGTTAAATTTTTTTTAGTAAAACTTTTAATTTCATCTTTTAACATAAATATGTTATATTTTTCCCTTGTAGTGATATGTTTAAATCATTGTTTTTCAAAAATATCAAATAAATAACACAGTTTAAAAGCCATAAGTCATTAGTAAGAAAATTAACAAAATTCAATTTCTCGATAGTCAAAAATACTTCATTTTTCAATTTCAATAACATGCTTAAAATTTGTCCTTTTGAGAACCTTACCTCTTCATGTAATAATATGCTTTTGTAATCGAAATCCATCTGTCCCCATACTCACATGTAGGGCTTTTCAGTTTTTGCAATTAAATACGTTTCCTAAGCTGTAAGTAAATGTTCTTCATCAACAGTAAGAAATTTCTCAAAGCATTGTTTTTCTTTATTTGAAGATCTTAAAATTTATTCAAAATATTCCTTTGGTTAATTGCAATATGCCGAATGCTTGGTATTGTCATTTTAGTTTGGCTAGTTTCATGCTCTTTGCAGCTAAAACTTCATCGAAAAATAAGACAAGAGGTTTTTCCACACCATGATCATTATTAAAAGTAAATACATATTGAAAAATCATTCAATATGTTTTCTTTTCTGGTCAATTTAGGTGTATTACAACCAGGTAGCAAAGATGCTGTCACTTTGCATCAGTATTTTTACCTCTTCTCTATAAAGTTAGCCACTTATTCATCTTATTCATAACAAAAATAATTTGCCCCAAATATAATTAAATATTAATTTAAAAATTCTCAAATAAATACTAGCTCTGGTTTACAAAATTACATTTGCTTGTGCTTAATTTTTTTAAAAAATGACCTTCACAGTTACACATACAGCAGTGATGATGGAAAAATATTAAAGGGCTTTTATCTTTACCTGCTGCAATTAAACACATGTTTTTGTAAAAGAAGGAGGGAATAGTAATTTTTAAATCAAACATTCTAACAAAATACAATCCAAAGACAGACTAATTTGATACTTTCATGCTAAGGAATGATATTAGGAAAATATACAAGTCTTTATTTTCCATAATTAAACTATGATGTTTTTGTAAGAGTAGAAAACTTTGTATGTACAGTAAAAACACTGCAATTCATAACATAACAATTGTCTCAAATCTGATCCAAGGTGTTTCTGGCACCATTTGTTGGTGTTGCATGGATGGCACACACAATGCAAAGTGTGCATGTTGTTTGTACAGAACCAAGGCTGTAGTGAAGTCACATGATGTAATATGGACAAGCACTGCCAGAAACACCTCAGACTTATTATGCATTTGATTTTCAATTATTTTCTGGTCATTATACATTCAGAAATTTTTTATCATTGCCAAATTTTCACAATTCCCACATCTAGTTACCCACAGTTAAAGAAGTGCTGGTGTTGGGGTGGCTAGGTGGCACACTGAATAGAATACAAACCCTGGTGTCAGGAGGACCTGAGTTCAAATCCAGCCTCAGACACTTAACACTTACTAGCTGTGTGACCTTGGGCAACTCACTTAACCTCAACTGCCCCTCCAAAATAAAAAAACAAACAAAAAAAAACAAAAATGGGGATGGCTAAATGGCACAGAGAATAGAGCACTGGCCCTGGAGTCAGGAGGACCTGAGTTCAAATCCGGCCTCAGACACTTAACATATACACAAGAAAATTAGCTATGTGACCTTGGGCAAGTCACTTAATCCCAACTGCCCTACCTTCCCCCCTCCAAAAAAACAAATGCTGGTGTAGTATTGTATTTGTAAGTCTTGTATTTCCAAGATATCTAGGAGGGGGGCCAGCTAGGTGGCGCAGTGAGTAGAGTGCCGGCCCTGGAGTCAGAAGGACCTGAGTTCGGATCCGGCTTCAGACATGTAACCCACACAAACAAAAACCTAGCCGTGTAACCTTGAGGAAGTTACTTAACCCCAATTGCTTTAAAAAAAAAAAAGATATGTAGGAGGATGGCAGATTATGAGAAATATTGACTTTTTAAACAACAGAAAGCAATTGAGGAGGAAATTAGCCCGCAGAAACATTAACATGAGATCAACCATACCAGATTATTCCAAGATTCTTTGCAGACAAAAATCAGAGAATAATTAATATAAGCAATGGAATAGATGTGTTGATCATCTAGTGTGATCTGTTCTTATCAATAATAGTAAAACTATTACATTTAGAACCTAGCTTCTCAATATCTAAGTGAAAGGAAGTAACAATTACATTTAGATCTGTGTCTTATTTTAACATATGTTTATGAGTAAGTTTACTGGGAAACATCTTTAAAATGAAGTTGGGAAAAATAGATGAATCTGATCAAAGACAAAGAAAAGACACAATTACATATAGAAGATATTTCCATTTTGAATAGGGATATAGTTTCATAATGTCTCAAAGTAGAGAAGATTCCAAAAGACTGGAAAATAACAAATATCATAGTTCCCACCTCCTCTCTACCACCACCCATGAAAAAGATTAGGGCAACATTAGGAACTTCCAGTCCTTATATCCACTTTCTTATTTCCACAAATCTTTATGAAAACAGTCTATGAATAAATTTAGTATTGTCTTGATGAAAATAAGATAAAGCAAAGAGATGTCTTTATAAATTATATTCTACAATTGATACATCTTGGCAGTCATACAGCCATGTACAGAAAATATAAGATGCTGGAATAGTTATTGTACATTAATTGTTTTCAAAGCATTGAGCTTGATAAAATGAAGTACTGTTACATTATTTCCTAGTAAGGTTATTCATACATGAGGAAAAACCATCCAAATAAATGTAAAAAGACAAAAACACTAAAGAATCCCCTATATACAATGCAATAATAACAGCAAACAATTCAGCAAACACAGTCCCAAATGGAGAATTCATTAAAAAAAAATCTGAATGAATGAGAAAAGGAAAAAAATATGAAAACTATTAAAACCTACATGAAATAAAACAATGATGTGACAACACACCAAATTTTAGTATGTACCTAAAGTAGTCCTCAAAGAAAAAATGCATTATAAAGGTAGATAGACAGATAGATGACAGATAGATAGAATATATATGTATGTATATATAACACAATAGAAAAAAAGGGAAATTAAATGAATATGCATTAAAAATAAACAAGCAAATAAATAAGCAAATAAAGAGACAAGCAAAAAATAAATAGCAAATAAACAAGAGGGAAACTGGATTAATAGGAGATGTTATGAGAAACTAGAGGGGGAAAGGGGAATTATTGAAGTTTTAGTTAGAATTATTAGCAGACTGTTGAAATGATAAAGATAAATGGTGATTTTTCTGAAAGCAATTACAAAATTGATAACCCTCCACCCCCCAAAAAAGGAAGAGGGGAGGAAAGTAACTCCCAAAAAAGTAAGAAAAGAAGAAGCAAAGGGGAATCACAATAAAACCAACAAAAATAAAATTAATTATCAGAACCTACTATGCAGAATTATGTGCTCCCAAATGAGAAGAGAAAAAAGAGAGCTACTTTCCAAAATATAATATGCCCAAATTAATAGAACACCAAAAGAGATTTTAAGTAATTTTATCTCATAAAATGAAATAGAAGTAGCTGTAAAGGAATTGCTAAAGAAAATAATCAAACTCACCCTGATTTATTAATAGAAGAATTATATCAAACCTTTAAAGGACAATCCTATAGACACATTGTAAAACTCTATTTATGAGAGATATATGATTCTAATACTTAAATCAGAATAACATAAAATAAAAAAGTTGAAATATAGATCAATATAATTAATGAATGTCAATGCAAAAAATGCACCAAATAGACAACAATAATTTATCCAAGAAATAATCCATTATTATCAAGTTGGGTTTATATCAGAAATGTAAGAGATATTCAGTATTGGGGTGATGAGTATGATTATTGTATTAAAAACAAAAACCCCACTAAACTATAATTACCTCAGTAGATGTAAAAAAATATTTTTAACAAAAAATAACCTTCATTTATGCTTTAAGAAAAACCCTACAGAGCAAGGCATAATATAGAAGTATATGTTTAAATGTATATATGTAAGTATGTGTATATATATACATACATATAATATACATATATGTGTTTATATGTGTGTGTTTTAAAGTATCTCCATAAAACCAAAACCAAGCATAATGTGCTATGGACAGTAGAGCAAGGGTTCTTAGTGAATTTTGAATCTCAGATTCCTTTGATGGTCTGATGAAACCAATCAACCCTTTACCAGTATGCTTTTAATGCACAAAATAAAAGATATTAGATTATAAAGTCAATTACATTGAGATGCAATTACTAAAATACAAAAAATAATAAGTTCATAGACCCCAGTACTAGTTCATAGACCCTGTACTAAAAGCTTTCCCAATTAATGTAAGAATAAATAAAGGCTGCAAAAGCAGCAATACAAAAGAAAGAAATAAAAAAAAAAAACCATAAAGATAGGCAATATGGAGAAAATACATGCTACTTGCTAATGAAATGATGATTTACTTAGAAAATTCTGGGAAATCAACAAAGTTACAGGCTACAAAATAGAGATATACTGTATCTCTATTCCTCCATAAAAAGCAACAACAATAAACAGATTTTCTATGTACTAGTAATGAATTCCAAGGGACAACAACAGAAAGGCAAATTCCAATAAAATAACCACAAAATGCAAAAAAAAAAATGGGATCAGTCTACCTAATTGTACTCAGAATTTATGTGGAATAAATTAGAAAACACTCTTTAAAGAAATAAAGAACTTAAGCAACTCAAGAAATATTCAATGTTTATAGGTAGGTCATGCCAATATGACGGGGGAAAAAAGATTATACTACCATAGTTAATTGACACATTTAATTACACACTACCAAAAAGAAACTTTATAGATCTATATAAAATAATAATTAAATGCAACTTAAGGAACCAAAGATCTGAACACCAAGAAAGTGGTAATAAACACAGTAATTAAGAGACAATAGCAATTCTAGACCTCACATATTTGGTATTGGTTAAAAAAATCAGAGAAGTAGATTTATGGAAAAACTATGCCAGAAAGAATCAGAAGTAATGCAACTCAATAACCCGGTGTTAGATAAACCCCAAAGTATACATCACATAAGAAAGAATTCCTTATTTGATAAGAATTTCTGGGGAAACTGAAAGCAGTCTGGCAGAAACTACACTTGCATCAACATCTTATGCTGTATTACACAATACATTTGAAATGGATATGTTACTTGAATTTTATTTTTAAAAATTAGAAGAGAACTAGATCATATATTTCTCACAGCTTTGGGTAGAAGATATATAATCAGCTAAAAAGGGAAAGAGGCAATTACAAAAAATAAAATGAATAACTTTACATGGAATTGAACAGATTCTGAAAAAATGCATCTGAGAATCAAAATAGAAGTGTAGAATAATTGAGAAAAAACGTTGCCTCAAAACTCTTAGGTAAGAGTTTGATGTCCAAAATCATGATGATGATGAAAATGACAATAACAATGATGATGTCATTGATGATGAGAATAATAGAATTTATATAGCACTTGACAAATATTTTATATTCACATTAACCCTGGGAGCAAGTTACTATTATTATCTCCATTTTATAGAAGAGGAACCTAAGGAAAAGATTAAATGACTTGCTCAGAGTCACATAGCTTTTAAGTGTGTAAGTCTGGATTTAAACTCAGGTCTACCTTATTCCAGGTCCAGTATTCTATCCACAATGTTTATAGATACTTGTGTATTTATATACATACATAGGATCAAAAGCCACCCCCCAAAAAAAAATAAGTCATGAAATGATATGAACAAACAGTTCTAAAAAGAATTGTAAACTATTAACATATGGAAAATGCTTCGGATCACTGATAAAAGAAATGAAAATCGAAAGAATATCAATAAGGGGTGGCTAGGTGGTACAGTGGCACTGGCCCTGGAGTCAGGAGGAGGATCTGAGTTCAAATCCAGCCTCAGACACTTAACACACACACACACACACACACACACACACACACACACACACACACACACACTAGCTGTGTGACCTTGGGCAAGTTACTTAATCCCAATTGCCCTCCAAAGAAAAGCAAAAAAAAAAAAAAGAAACCCAATATCCATAAAATCTTTATCAGTCATACAAAAGCACATGACAGATAAAATCACATGTTATTTCTTTAATCATTCTTTGACTTTCAAACATTAACCAAGAAACAAATTAGGGAGACATTATCACCAAGGAATTTTCCAAAGTCATAAGAAATATGCCGCATAAAAATGATACTCTCTATGTGGTAAGACTAGTATCCTTTTTACATAGATTATGTTTCTTCTCCACTAAGAGGGAAATGAGGTCATTTTCAAGGTTTTATTGGTCCAAAAGCCCAAGCTTGAACTTTTGGCTCGGGTTTATTTTCACTTGAGGCAAAAAGAGCCCAACCTATGGGGAGAATTTGAAAATGATGTTCCCAAGGTTTGACAGAATTTCCACTAACTTATGGTCTGTCTTCTTAATTCGGTGTTTCTGCCTTGGCAAAAAGAGCAGGAGTACTAGCATTTTTAATGAATTATACTTTTCTTTTCTTATTTAATATTTTATTTTCTTCCAATAACATAAGAAACAAATTTTAACTTTTTTTTGAAATTCTGACTTCCACATTCTTTCTCTTTCTCCTCCTCTCACAAAGACGGCAAGCGATTTGACATAGAGGTTATCCATGTGTAGTTATGAAAAAAAAAACACATTTTCATGTAAGTCATTCTGTGAAGGAAAACATAAAAATTAAGAGAAATAAAGTAAAGTAAAGAAAAAGTACCTCTGATCTGCAGTCAGGCTCTACTAGTTCTTTCTCAGGAGATGGACAGCACCTTTCATTATCAGTATTGTATTGGATCATAGTATTGCTGAGAATAGCTAAGTTATTCATAGCATACCATCATAAAATATTTATATTACTGTATGCAATGTTCTCCTGCCTCTGCTCATTTCACTTTGCATCAGTTCATGTAAGTCTTTTCATGGCGTTTTTTCCCCTGAGAGCATCCTGCTCATCATTTCTTAAAACAGAATACTATTCCATCACAATCATATATAACAACTTTTTTAGCCATTCCCCAATTTATGGACATCCCCTTAATTTTTCATTCTTTGTCACCAAAAAAAAAAAAGATCTGCTATAAATATTTTTGTACACACAGGTCCTTTTCCTTTATTTTTTAATCTCTTTTGGATACAGACTTAGTAGTGGCATTCCTTGGTCAAAGGGTATACATGTTTTTTTAGCCCTCTGCATATAGTTCCAAATTTCTCTCCAGAATGGTTGAATCAGTATACAACCTTGCCAATAGTAAATTAGCCTTTTAATTTTCCCATATTCACTCCAACATCTGCAATTTTCCTTTTCTGTCATATAAGCCAATCTGATGGGTATGAGGTAGTAGCCTAAAGTTGTTTTAATTTGCATTTCTCTCATCAATAGTGATTTGGAGCATTTTAAAAATCTGGCTATAGATAACTTTGATTACTTTGTCAGAAACCTGCCTGTTCATATTCTTTGACCATTCAACAGGAGAGAAATGGCACTTATTTGTGTAAATTTGACTCATTTTTCTACATACTTGAGAAAGGAAGTTTTTATCAGAGAAACTAATTTTCTCACAGTAATGATTGGTAACTATTTTTCCCCTCCATACTATTTTCCCAGTTTATCCTACTCTCTTTCTCCTTTTACCCTGTCCACTCTCAAAAGTGTTTTGCTTCTGCCTTTTACCTCCCCCAAACTGCCCTCTCTTCTGTCAGCCCTCTCGCCCACTTCTCTTGTTCCCTTCCCTTCCTACTCTCTTATGTGGTAGGATAGATTTCTATGGCCAAATTCATGAGTATATTATTCCCTCTTTGAGCCAATTCCAATGAGAGTGAGGTTCATGTGTTCCCTTCCCACTCCCCCCATTTTCGCACTATAAAGTCTCTTTAAGGTCTCTTTAATGTCAGATAATTTATTCTATTCTACCTCTCATTTTCTGCTTCTTCCAATACATTCTTCTTTGTCATCCCTTAGTTTATTTTATTTTTACATAATATACCATTGCATTCAACTCATACCTCTGCTTTCTGTCTATGTATACCCCTTCTAACTGTCCTAATAATGAAAAATTTCTTATGTTGCAAATATTATTTCCCCATGTAGTAATATAAAGAGTTTAACTATATCAAATCCATTATGATTTCTCTTTCCTGTTTATCTTTTAATGTTTCTTTTGCCTGATGTATTTGGCAATTTTTTTTTCTATTCAGCTCTGGTCTTTTCATCATGAATGATTAAAAGTCCTCTCTTTCATTGAATATTAATCTTTTAGCCCTGAAGGATAAGACTCAGTTTTGCTAGGCAGGTGATCCTTGGTTGTAATTCTAGCTCTTTTGCCCTTTAGAATATCATATGCCAAGCCCTCCAATCCTTTAAAGTAAAAGCTGCTAAATATTGTATTATCCTGACTGTGGTTACATAAGGTTTTAATTATTGTTTTTCTGAGTTTTTTTTCTTTTTCTTCTTTTTTCTTTTTTTTTTTACTACTTGCAGTATTTTCTCCTTGATCTGGGATATCTGGAATTTGGCTACAATATTCCTGGTAGTTTTCATTTGGAGATTTCTTTCAAAATTTATTTAGTGGATTCTTTCCATTTCTATTTTACCCTCTGGTTCTAGAATATCAGGTCAGCTTTCCGTGATAATTTTCTTTCTTTCTTTCTTTCTTTCTTTCTTTCTTTCTTTCTTTCTTTCTTTCTTTCTTTCTTTCTTTCTTTGCTTTTTAGAGAGGAGTAGGTAAGGCAGTTGGGGTTAAGTGACTTGCCCAAGGTCACATGGCTAGTTTTATGTTAAGTGTCTGAGGCTGGATTTAAACTCAGGCCCTCCTGACTTGAGGGATGATGCTCTATTCACTGTGCCACCTAGACACCCAGATAATTTCTTGAAAGATGATGTTGAAGCTCGTTTTTATCATGATTTTCATGTAGTCCAATATTTCGTAAATTATCTCTACTGAATCCATTTTCCAGGTAAGTTGTTTTTCCAATGCGATATTTCATATTTTCTTCTATTGTTTCATTCTTATGTCTTTATTAGATTGTTTTTTGATGCCTTATGGATTTACTAGCTTCAACTTGTTCAATTACAATTTTAAAGGAATCATTTTCTTCAGTGAGCTTTTGTATCTCCTTTTCTATTTGGTCAATTCTACTTTTTAAGAAATTTTCTTCTTCAGTGAATTTTTTATTATCTTTTTCCATTTGGCCAATTCTGTTTTTCAAGGCATTCTTTTCTTCATTGGATTTTTGTGCCTCATTTGTCATTTGCCCTATTCTGTTTTTTAAGGTGTTATTTTCTTCAGTATTTTTTGTGCCTCCTTTACCAAGTTGTTGACTCTTTTTCATGATTTTCTTTCATCATTCTCATTTCTCTTCTCAATTTTTCTTCTACTTCTCTTACATGATTTTTAAAATCCCTTTAGACCTCTTTCATAGCCCGAGGACAATTCATATTTTCTTTGAGGCTCTGGATGCAGAATTTTTATTTTATTGTCTTCTCCTGAGTGTTTTGATACTCCTTTCCAACATATTGACTTTCTACAGTGAGGTCAGAATATTTTTTCTGCTCTTTGCTCACTTTCCAGCCTATTTCTTGACTTTTAACTCTATACTTGAGTGGGGTTCTGCTTCCAAGTGGAGAGGGCACTGTCCCAAGACTGAAGGTTTTGTACAGCTGTTTTCAAAGGTAATTATGGGGACCTCTCTATAAATTTTTCACTCTTCCAAGTTGGTATGATCTAGGGAGAGGTGTGGTTACTACTCTCCCGTACTGTTCCCTGGTTTGTGAGCAACCACAAGCACTTATTTCAACCCTGGAATTGTGTTCAGGGTCCCTGATCTCCTGCAACCTTGAGTTCTGCTGTGCTAGTACTCTTCCTTGCACTGGTACTAAGACTCAAGTCTGTGACCCAGATTCAAGTATAGGCAATGCAACAGAGTCCTGCCCCTCATGCCAGTAAAGGGACTTCTATAAATCTCCTTTGGACACATTGTCTGATCCCCTTACCGTCTGTGAGCTGAGAAATCTGGAAACCATCACTGATGCCACTGACTCAATTATCCCTAAGCCTACTCCTGCTTTGCTGGAGCCTGGTCAGTGCTGGAATGGCTTGTGCTGAACTGTGCACCTCTCTCACCCTGGTGCAACAGATCTTTCCTGCCAGCCTTCTAATTTGTCTTAGGATAGAAAATTGTTTCACTTTGTCTTTTTGTGGGTTCTGTCACTGTAGAATTTGTTTATAGTCATTATTTAAAGGTATCTTGAGGGATGTGGGGGGAAAGTTCAAGTGAGTCTTTGCCTTTACTCCACCATTGTGACTCTGCCTCCACACATGTACTTTTGTTAATTTTCATGGTCCTTGTGTATTTCATTGCAATACATTTTCAAGTGCGAATCACTAGACTGGTCTGAGCTAAATAAATAAAAAAAAAATCCCAATGCAGTAATGTGAAGCAACTTCCTCAGGGTCACACAAACAGTAAATATCACAAGAGAGGTTTGAACCCAGGTCTTCTGATTCCAATTCCAATACCCTTTCCAATGTATCATTATGCCTCCCATAATCACATGGTGAGGTTTTCCAAATATTTCTGTTTTGATCACATTATGCTAAATGCATTGAATTCCAGAATTCTACAAAGCCTCCATAATTACATCCAGTTTCTGAGGCTCTCTCAGTATCCCATTTGAATTTCATCATGTGATCTGCTTAGGTCAAAAATAACAACATCTAACATTTTATAGGACTTTAATGCTTTTAAAACACTTTGGCAATATTATGTCATTTGAGCCTCTTAATGACCCTATGAGGTAGGTGCTATTATCTCCATTTCCTGGATGAGAAAACTGAGGCTGAGAAAGATTAAGTGGTTTGATCAAGGTTACACAACTATTAAATATATGAGGCAAGATTCAACCTATGGCATTCCTGATTCTAAGTCCAATGTTCTATCCATTATGTCACAGTTAAAACGTGATGCTACTCACATGAGGCTCCACCCAAAGGTCATATGTTAATTACCTTTAATATAGGCTAGTCATAGGAGATAAGAAAATGTTGGACAGTATCATAAATCCATTTCACTAAAACTTAAGTTACGAACCTTCATCAGGGAACCAATTACAAAACCAATAACTTTATTGGGAAAGTCTGCATAACACCATTTTAGCCACCTAGAAAGGGGCAATAATCCATTCCCATTTGGGACCTTTGATTGCTTTCATTGAGTTTGTAAAAGTCAGTAATCTGTGACCACCTAAAGCTAATGGAAGTATAAGTAGCAGAAAAGTGTTGCTCTGCCCATGAGACATGGAAAGACATCATGGGATGAGAAAATTAGAAACAGGTAGAGTAGGAATTGCAGGCTTCAGGGACAGAATTACCTGCACTCACAATCTTATGGAACCACCAAAGAAATTTGGTTTGCATCAATTAATATTGCTTAACAGACTTTTTATTTAGTCAGTTTGGTAATTCATTCATTCATGCTAAGTACTAGGGATCCATGGACAGAAATTTTCCTGTCTGTCTTCAATGAATTTACATTCTACCAGGGAAAGAAAATATGAATATAGATAAGCAAATATAATGCAATTTTAGGTGGAAGGACACTAACAACTGGTGGGGGGGGGGAGGGAATATGCTAGCAGTAGGGTAATTCATTGTCAAATTAGAAATGAGTTATGTGACCACTTATAAAGCATTTGCCCCAGATTTTAACTAGACAGTGTCTGTGCAACATATATTTTTGGAGGACAGATGTAGTTATTCTGTTTGTCTTTACATCTATGTACCCAGAAAATTCTCATCAGTTGGAGTAATAATGATATATGGGGGTTTGGGTTTATGGTAGCATTTCAGAGCACCAATTAAATACAAAGTAATTTTTGCTCTCAGGACAACCTTATACATGTGAGAGACTAAAGAACATATCATTAGCTCTGGCTAATTCTTTATTAGATTTATTTATCAGATTCTTTATCTTAGTAAGAAGTACTCATAACATATTCATTTGTGTGATTGAGTCACTTCCTGTTTAAGTAGAATCACAAAGAAATGTCAGTTGTGAGGATCAGGTTTACAAATCAGGAGGAGTTCTACCTACACCTTCATTAGCTCTCAGTGGTTTTATCCAGAACCCACGAAATGACACAGAGAAGCTAACCTCTCGCTGAGGAAAGCCCAGCAGCCCAGGAGGGAGCAGCCAGCACAGATAAGAGAAATGGAGGAAAAATTGGGAAGAGAAATGAGAAAGATGCAAGAAAAGTATGGAACGAGAGTCAACAGCCTGACTGAGGAAAATAACATTTTTAAAACAGAATAATTCAAATGGTAAAAGAGGCTCAAAAAGGCAATGAGGAAAAGAATGCCTTAAAAAGCTGACTTTGCCAGATGGAAAAAGAATCTCAAAAGCTCACTGAGGAGATTCATTCCTTCAGAATTAGACTGGAGCAAATGGAAGCCAGTGACTTTATGAGAAATCAAGATGCTGTTAAGCAGACTCAAACAAATGAAAGAATAGAAGGCAATGTGAAATATCTCATGGGAAAAACCACTGACCTGGAAAACAGATCAAGGAGAGATAATTTAAAATTTATTGGACTACCTGAAAACCATCATCAAAGAAAGAACCTTCAAGAAATTCCTTCAAGAAATTCTCGGGGTGGCTAGGTGGCGCAGTGAATAGAGCGCTGGCCCCGAAGTCAGAAGGACCTATGTTCGGATCCGGCCTCAGACACTTAACACACATAAACAAAAAAACCTAGCCATGTGACCTTGGGCAAGTTACTTAACCCCAATTGCCCTCCAAAAAGCAAAAAAAAAAAAAAAAATTAATGGGGCGGCTAGGTGGCGCAGTGAGTAGAGAGATGGCCCTGGAGTCGAAAGACCTGAGTTAGGATCCAGCCTCAGACACAACCCACACAAACAAAAACCTAGCTGTGTGACCTTGGGCAAGTTACTTAACCCCAATTGCCCTAAAAGGGGTGGCTAGGTGGTGCAGTGAGTAATTCCTGGGAGTTGGAATGACCTGAGATCAAATCGGGCCTCAGAAAATGAGCACCCACACATAAATTACTAGTCATTACTAGCCATGTAACCTTGAGCAAGTTACTTAACCCCAATTGCTTAAAAAAAAAAGAAAGAAATTCTCAAGGAAAATTGCCCTGATGTTTTAGAACCAGAGGGCAAAATGGAGGTCGAAAGAATCCACCAATCACCTCCTGAAAAAGATCCCAAAAACAAAACTCCTAGGAATATTGTAGTGAGGTTCCAGAATTCCCAGATCAAGGAGCAAATATTACAAGCAGCCAGGAAGAAATAATTTCAATATTGTGGAAACACAATCAGGATAACACAGGACCTGGCAGCTTCTACACTGAGGGACTGAAGGGCATGGAATATGATATTCTGGAGGGCAAAGGACCTGGGATTAAAACCAAGAATCACCTACCCAGCAAAACTGAGCATCATGTTTCGGGGGAAAATTTGGTCATTCAGTGGAATAGAGGACTTTCCACCATTCTTGATGAAAAAACCAGAGTTGAATAGAAAATCTGACATTCAGATACAAGAAGCAAGAGATGCTTGAGAAGGTAAACAGGGAAAAGAAATCACTATGAACTTAATCAAATTGAACTATTTATATTCCTACATGGAAAAACAAAAACTGTAACTCATAAAACTTTTCCCAGTATGAAAATAGTTGAATAAGGGTATATGGGCATATGATACATATGTGAATGTGTGTATATATGTTCATAGTATACATAGATAGAGCACACAGGTCGAATTTAATAGGAAGGGATGATAGTTAAAAGGTGAAATTAAGATGTGAGAGAGGAATGTGGCAAGAGGAGATGGGGAAAGACAGAATGGGGTAAACTATCTCATATAGGAGAGGCAAGGGAAAATGGTTACAAGGGTGGGGAAGAACAGGAAGGCAAAAAGGCAAAACCTTATTCTCATTGAATTTGGATCAGGGAGAGAATGACATACATACTAAATGTGATATCTCACCCTACAGGAGAGTAGTGGGGAAAGGGATCAGAGGGGGAATGATGGAAGGGAGGGCAGGAGGGAAGGGGGGCAGGGAAGTTGGAAGCATCCTCTTGTGAAAAGGTACAAGATCAAGGTGGGGAGTCCACCAAGTGGGAGGTGGGATAGGAGGGAGGGAAATATAGCCAGTCTTTTGCAATATATCTACTATGGTGATGTTTTGCAAAGCTACACATGCACAACACATACTGAATTGCTTATCTTTCCAGTGGGGGTGGGTGACGGGGACGAAGGGAATGAATCTGGAATTCAAAGTTTTAAAATCAAACGTGTAAAAATATATAAATAGTATTATTAATACTGTTTTGCATATAATTTGGCGGTGAGATATGCAGACATTGGGGCACAGAGATTAACCTTGGCTTACTGAAAAAGTAGAAGGTGTATGGGAGAAGATATGGGAGAGAGCAGATTTGATGAGGGGATATCTTGTGGGACTGCTACTCTGGGGTGGGGGTGGGGAAAATGGGGGAAAACACTGTAACTCAAAATCTGGGAGAAATGAATGATGTAAACCAGAATTTAATAAAGCATTTGGGAAAAAATAAAATAAATAAAAATAAAAGAATGCTTGAAAGTCCTCTATTTCACTGAATTATCCATTTTTTCTCCTGAAGTATTATACTTAATTTTTCTGGGTAAATGATTCTTGGTTTTGATCCTAGCTCCTCTGACCTCTGGAATATCATATTCTAAGACCTCTAATCCCTTAATATAGAAGCTGCTAAATCTTGTGTTATCCTGACTGTATTTCCACAATACTCAAATTGTTTCTTTCTAGATGCTTGCAATATTTTCTCCTTGACCTGGAAACTCTGGAATTTGGCTATAATATTCCTATGAATTTTTCTTTTGTGATCTCTTTCAAGAGGTTGTATTCTTTCAATTTCTATTTTACCTTCTTGTTCTAGAATATCAGAACATTTTTCCTTGATAATTTCTTGACAGATGATTTCTAGGCTCTTTGTTTTTGGTCATGGCTCCCAATTAGTTCAATGATTTTAAAACTATCTCTCTTAGTTCTATTTTCCAGGTTAATGGTTTTTCCAATGAAATATTTCACATTGTCTTCTCTTTTTTAAATTCTTTTGGTTCTGTTTTATAATTCCTTAATTTCTCACAAAGTCATTAGCTTCCATTTACTCTATTCCATTTTTTAAGGAAATATTTTCTTCAGTGAGCTTTTGGACTTCCTTTTCCATTTGGTCCAATTCTGCTTTTTAAGGCATTCATGTCCTTATTGACTTTTTGGACCTCTCTTGCCATTTGGGTGGGTCTATTTTTAAGGCATTACTTTTTTCAGTGTTTCTGGGATCTCCTTTACTTGTTTTTCATTATTTTCTTGTATCACTTTCATTTCTCTTCCCAATTATTCCTCTACTTCTCTTTCATGGTTTTCAAAATCTCTTTTGAGCTCTTCCATGGCCTGAGATCAATGCATATTTTTCTTAGAGGCTTTTGTTGTAGGAGCTTTGACTTCACTGTCTTCTTCTGGTTGTATGTGTTGATAGTCTTTGTTACCAAAGTAAAATTCTATACTCTGAGTTTTTTAATGCTGTTTGCTCATCTTCCCAGCCAAATACTTGACTTTCTAACTCTTTGTCAAGGTAGGACTCTGCTTCCCATGGCGGTGAGAGTGGAAGTGCAGGTAGGTGTACTCTTCCAGGCTTCAGGGATTCTGTATCAGTCACAAGATCCCCCACCATCTGTGGACAGGAGCTCCAGAAGCAGCCACCTCTGCCATAGCAAGGCTGAAGCCAGAATATACTCCTCTTTCTCCCAGGTCACACAGAGTTTCCTCACTGACCTACTTTGCTCTCTTTGGCATTTGTGGGTTGAGAAGTCTAGAAACTGCCACAGCTGCCAGTTATTCAGCCACCTTAGACCTGTTGTGGTCTTGTCTGTGCTGGCACAGCCCATGCCAGACTGGGATCTGAACCTAGCCCATTGGGTAGACCCTTCCTGTCAACCTTCCAGCATGTCTTAGGCTAGAGATTTGTTTCACTCCATCATTTTGTGGATTCTGCAGCTCTAGAATTTGTTTAGAGTCATTTTGTACAGGTATTTGGAGGGGTTTGGGGAAGAAGTCAAGCAAGTCACTCCTTTTATTCTACCCCCATCTACAGAATGTTTGAATCAGTTTACAACTCCATCAATTCCACCATTAGTGTCCAATTTTCCCACATCCCCACCAATATTTATCATTTACCTTTTTTGTTACATTAGCCATTGTGATATATGTGAAGTGGTACAGAGTTGTTCTAATTTGCAT
Source organism: Gymnobelideus leadbeateri (assembly GCA_011680675.1). NCBI lineage: Eukaryota > Metazoa > Chordata > Mammalia > Diprotodontia > Petauridae > Gymnobelideus > Gymnobelideus leadbeateri. The sequence goes on along the minus strand of WOXC01007242.1, from coordinate 345,647 downwards.
TTTCCTATTCAATAGTGATTTAGAGCATTTTTTAAAAATATGACTAGAGATAGCTTTGAATTCTTTATCTGAAAACTTCCTGTTTCTATCCTTTAACCATTTATCAAGACAGGAATGACTTGTATCCTTATAAATTTTTACTGTTTTTTATATATTTGAGAAATGAGGCCTTTGTCAAAGAAATTTGCTATAATTTTCCCCCAGTTTTCTACTTTCCTTCTAATCTTGGACACAATGGTTTTGTTTGTGCAAAAACTTTTTAAAAATTTAATATAATCAAAATTATCCATCTCATTTCCTAAAATGTTTTCTATCTCATTTGGTCATAAATTCTTCCCTTATCTATAGATCTGGCAGATAACCTCTTTCTTTTTTACCTCTGGCAATAACTTCCCTGATCAAAATGATATTCACTTCTCACCACTCCTCTTTATATGTTGTTTTCTCCTATTAAAATGTAAAATCCCAGAGGTCAAGGACTGCTTTGTTTTGTTTTGTTTTTTATATTTGTAGACTTAGCACATAACACAGTGCTTGGCACATAGTAAGTAAATCGTAATATTTTTCTTGCATTTCTTAATTCATTTCTTAATTATTATTCAAGTGTATAGTCATGAGTTTAAGCTTGCTAGTCAGATGCCATGATTATGGCCTCTAATTCCCAAAATCCAGTAACTGGTTAGTCTACTTACCTAAGGTATAAATATCCTCCTGTTCAGTGTGGTCATAGAAGCAGCAATGCAATGACAGCATCAAGAAAGGAAATAGCAATGAGGATATTTTTTTCAAATTAATAAATACAGCCATGTTACATGTTATAATTATTTTAATACTAAAAATTATAAGTGTTTATAGACTACATTATACCATTTCTAAGTATGCTACCAGTTTCACATATTTTTTTAATCCTAACTTTTAAAAAGCTATAAGAATTTTCCTCCTTGTATAATTTTCTCAGTCAGCAACTGCCTTCAACAACACATGTCCCAAACTTCTGAAAGCATACCTTTCCTTGATATCCTAATATATAATTTGGGGGACTTTACCTTAAAAAAAAAACACAAACAAAAACTAGCAGCACTGATTGTCAATTCATGTCACATACAGGGTTAACACTTCTGCTTTTTTTTATTAGATGGACAGGAAATAATTCTGAGGACTTCTGCTTCTCAGGACTTTGCACATAGTGGTCATATCTCCCCATAATGGTCCACATGGACAAAAATGATTCTACTGGCTTTTCCAACCTCATCATAATATTAGAGGAAAAGGTTCAAGCCAGTGAATAGTATTATTGTAGAGGTCAGAGGTAGACAAGACCATCAGAACAGAAGGATGGAGAGACAAAGTGGCATCTACATATTAAAGAAAATAAGTAAGAAATGAATGAGGCTATAATTCCATCTTGGGGGTTCTGGTGATAAACCACTCAAATTCTGACCTCATGGTTCATGTAGCCACCAGAACCCCTCAATGGAATTATAGCCTAGCATTATAGGGTTGCTTGTCTGTTATTATGCTTAGAAGAGTTTAGAAAATATGCTCAGTTTTGTTGAAATGAGAAGTGGAGGCAGCCAGGCATAGATTGCAATCAGTTCTCCCTGACACTGTTCCAGTGGGGGCTAAGGGGCCACATTAAATGCTGCGTGGCCTCTCACAGAGAAGGGCTGTCTTCCATCAGGCCTCCCTTCTCCTCACCAACCATTATATTCCTGGTCTATTTTGACTCCACACCAAGAAAAGAAGAATAGCCTCCCCAAATGTTCTCTTTGTTCCAGACGAATTTAATGACCAACACATTCGTTGGAAAACAGCAGTCCTGTGAATAAGATATGTTCGGTATAAAAGAATCCTATGTTTTTATAATATGCCTATCACACAAGAAGTCAGCCCTATCTGAGCCATGTCATTTTAAAAGGGACAAGAAAGGGAAGAAAGGATGAAGAAACAATGCACATTTTTAGCCAGATCATGTAGAATTATTTGGGTCAAAGATTATGAAAGTCTCTAGTCTTCTTTGAAAAATAAGGACTTTGATTTGGAATGAGAGAACTTGGATTGAAATTCCAGTGTGTCCTTGGTCCTGTCTCTTTCCTCTCCATGCCCCAATTAGTCCTCATCTGTAACTGCCAAATGAATGAAAAGCATTTTCACACATTAGGCAATTAACTTAACTCATTGAGAGCATATATTTATCTTTTTTGTAACCTACAGTATGCTTATATCAGTATAGGTGCACAATAAATGTCTGTTGAATAGTATATAACCTGTTGAAAGTAAATGGTTCTCCCATATCCTCCTCAACATTTTTGCTGTATAAAATTACAAGACCAGACCTCATCAAATGTTAAGATGCTCAAAAGCGAAAGCTCTTCCTTTTGCTTTAACTGAGTATATTGTGTGAACAGACAAATGTTGGGGCCAGATGAAAATGGGATATTGAAGGCATGGGAAGTCAGATAATTGTATAAAACTTAAGATCTTTGAATTTTAATCTAATTGGCTTTGGTAGGCAATGGACAATGAGGTTGCATGCAGGTTTGCAAATGAATGAATGAATGAAGCATTTATTAAGTACTTTTTTATTTGCAAAGGAGGGTGCTATGTGTTGAGAAACAAATAGAAAAAATAAGAATAAGGAAAAATAGAAAAATTCTAATGGGGAATACAAAACTTAGGTTAACAAGGTCCATGAGAAGGACCACTATTTATTTAATCAGCTCTTTTATTTTATTTTTTTTACCCCTGAATGTTGTATAGCATCCTTCAAGAGGCATAGCTGGTTGGAAGTGTTTTTGCCTACTAAGACTTTCTGGGAGGGCATGCATGACTCAAGCAGAATTCCCACATTGCTGGATAACCACCTTGACCTTCTGCATAAATACATTCTTTTTCTTCAATTCTCCCTTCACATGAGCTTGAAAAGTTTCTTTTTCTTGCTATGTGTGACAATCACATAGCAAATATGGACAGGGAGCAGGCACATTGGTATTAACTGGAGAAAGTCTTACCCCTTTCCACCATTTTATGGATAAGGAAATTGAGGGTAAGAGAATGGAGGTGATTTTCCTAGAGAAAAACAAGAAAATCCCAGATTTAGGACTGGAACTTGAGTCCTTTGACCCTCATGATTTAACACCTTCAACTTTAAATGTTCAATGCTTATATTTATTTACTCAATAAACATATATTGTTCACATATGATGGTATAATTGGTATAGGCAGCTAGGTGGGTATAGTGGACCAGGTCAGGTGTCTGGAAGACCTGAATTTAAATCCAAACTCAGCCACTTATTAGCTGTATGACCCCGGGCAAGTCATTTAATCTCTATTTGCCTCAGCTTCTGTATCTGTAAAATGGGGGTCATAATAGCACCTATCTCCAAGAATTGTTGTTAGGATCAAATGAGATAATAATTGTAAAATGCTTAACACAGTGCCTGGCACATAGTAGGCTATTAAGCACTATATATGTTAGCTGCTGGCTGCTGCTGTTGCTGCTGCTCCTACTGCTCTTCCTCTTCTTTCTCCTCTTCCTTCTTCTGCTCCTTCTTTTCCCCTCCTCTCTTCCTTCTTTTCCTCCTCCCCCTCCTCATTTTACTACTACTACTACTACTACTACTACTACTACTACTACTACTACTACTACTAATCGGTATATAGAGGATACAAAAAATGAATAACATTTACTAAGCCCTTAATTTTCAAGCACTATACTAAGAACTGGCAACACAAATACAAAAAGCAAGGAAGTCTCTGTCCTAAGGAGATTACTTTCTACTGTGGGAGACAAACACATATAGAGAAGTGTTTGCCATGGAAGGCTTTTATGGACCGGAAAGTAAAAAAAGACAGTGAATGGGCTGTGAAAGGTATGCCTGTGTATCCTCACCTCTGGACAACTTTTAAAGAACAAATGTCCTAAGGGGCAGCTAGGTGGCACAGTGAATACAGTGCTGGCCCTGGAGTCAGGAGGACCTGAGTTTAAATCTGACCTTAGATATTTGACACACTTACTAGCCTTGTGACTTTGGGCAAGTCACTTAACCCCAATTGCCCTCCAAAAAGCAAAAAAAAAAAAAAAAACCACAAAAAAACACAACCCCCCCCCCAAAACACAAAGTCCTTAGTCATCTGCTGCTCTTCATAGATACTTCAACTAGATTCCTAATCAGGCAAGATAAAGAGGTGAGCAAAATTACTGGCCTGTATACTCTTGGTTTCAAAGAGTTCATGTTTTTACAATAGTTCTTGTTCTATTAACTTGTCTGTACCCGGATAATTCTTGACCCTGGTTATTATTTTCTCAATGCTGATGACTCTGTCTAGTTGCAATCTCAATGGGTATTCATGAAATAAACATAAGTTTGAGACTGGACCAAAATCTCAGGCACTCAGGGTAGTGTTTTTCATGAAATTATAACTATGGTCAATGTGCAATTAATTCATTTAAACATTCATTAAGCACCTACTCACTATGGGCCAGGCATTGTGCTAGACTCTGACAGTTTCTGGCCTTCAGTTTATAGTCTATTAGGGAGAAACAACATGAAAACAGATAAATGAAAGTGAAATATGCACAAAAGAATTTGAGGATAAGGCACTAACAGATGAGGACAAGATCATGAAAGGCCTCATGCAAGAGGTAGTACTTGAGCTGAGCCTTGAAAAAAGCTAGGAATTCTCATTTAGATCAAATGCATTCTAGGCACAGGAACACAGCCTGGGCAAAGTCATGGAGACAGAAGTACAACATTGGGTGGATATTTCAGCTTGGCTAAACTGTAGAATTTATGATGAATGTTAGAGCTGAAATCAGCTTTTGAGGTCTACTCCAATCATACTCCACCACCACCACTAGCTTTATGGATGAAGAAAATAAGGCATAAAGAGTGATTTGCCCAAAGGTCCCACAGCTAGTCTGTGGCAAAACTAACCAGGCACTGTTGGTTTTAGATTCTAGTAGTATGGAGAAAGCAACAGGAATATGCATGATAGGAAGCTGGCTAACCATACATGTTAATCTATACATGAGAAAGTGTCTGACATGAAAAAGAAGCAAACTGACTTATTAACAAGAAGGTGAGATGATGGATGCTAAGACCAAGTTAATTACTGATATTGTCAGGATATATGAAGGACCAGAGGAAGCCCTGCAGTGTGTTAGACAGATCCTCTATAGCGTAGTCACATGAAAATATTGCACTAGGGGTTAGAAATGGTAGAGATTTAAAATGGAATATTTTTTTTCCTTCTATTCTTGGTCCTAGTTCCCACCTTGCCTTTATTTGTCCAGGGAAGTACTACCTGGTTGCCATTTAATTTTCTCACTCCTTTTTTTTCTAGCTTGCACTTAGGCTATCACTTTAAATTAACTGAAGTGGAGGCGGCTAGGTGGCACAGCAAGTAGAGCGTCAGCCCTGGAGTCAGAAGGACCTGAATTCGGATCCGGCCTCATACACTTAACACACACACAAACAAAAACCTAGCCGTGTGACCTTGGGCAAGTTACTTAACCCCAATTGCCCTCCAAAAAGCAAAATAAAATAAAATAAAAATAAAAAATAAATTAACTGAAGTGTAATGCAATAAATAGATTACTGAATTTGGAGTCACAGGACCTGAGTTCAAATCCCAGAGATTCATT